>JAJPUD010010556.1:0-18155 GCA_023553655.1 Myrmecobius fasciatus | reverse complement strand
GTTTGTGGCAGCCCTTTTTGTAGTGGCTAGAAACTGGAAATTGAATAGATGCCCTTCAATTGGAGAATGGCTGAATAAATTATGATATATGAATATTATGGAATATTATTGTTGTGTAAGAAATGACCAGCAAGATGATTTCAGAGAGGCCTGGAGAGACTTACATGAACTGATGCTGAGTGAAATGAGCAGAACCAGGAGATCATTATACACGGCAACAACAGTACTATATGACGATCAATTCTGATGGACATGGCTCTCTTCAACAATGAAATGTTTCAAACCACCTCCAATTGTTCACTGAAGAAAGCCATATACACCCAGAGAGAGGGATGCGAAATGTGGACCACAATATAACATTCTCATACTCCTTGATTGATGTTTGCTTACATTGTGTTTCCTTTATCTGATATATCCTTTGTGTAGATAAGATTTTTCTTGCACAACAATGATAAGTTTGAAAATATGTATACATATATTCGATTTGCCAATATTTTAACATAATTAACATGTAGTAGATATCCTGCCATCTAGGGGAGGGGTGGGGAGTTGGGGGGAAAAATTTGTAACGGAAAGCTATGTAAGGGTTATTGTTGAAGAATTACCCACACATATGTTATGCAAATAAAATAAAATTAAAAAAAAAAGAATTTAAAATATTGTTGCTGACAAAATGAGAGGTCCAGGAGGGAAAAAAAGAAGAAAAGAAATGATAGCTATGCAAAAATTAAAATTAAAATAAAAAAAAATCAGAAAGGAAGTGACAGCTAGGAACAAATAGGAATGAGAGTAATGAATAGTCTAGAAATTTGAGTGCATCAAAGAGAAATAAATGACTTCAAGATTCAATAAGAAATACTAAACTCAGAAGACTAAAAATGAGTTGGAACATCAGCTTTCTTGTAGCAAAACCAAGTGACTTGGAAAACAGTTTCAAAAAAAATTAACAAATATTGGATGATCTAAAAGCTATAACCAAAACAAGACTCTAGACATATTTTCAAGGGTCCTAAAAAAAACTACCCAGATGTCTTTTAAACAATTCAGTTCAATAAATCTTTATTAAATGTCAACTATGTAATCATTTCTGTACTAATCACTGAGGTTACAAAAAGAGGCAGAACAGCCACTACCATCAAGGAACTTTTAATGAAATGGGAGAGACTTCATAATGTGAGAGATAAATATATACACAGTAAGTTTTACAGAGGATACATAGGAAATAAAATAGGAAAATTACTGGAAAGAAGAGGTGCAATGGAAGGTTTACTGGAAAAGATAGGATTTTTGTTGGAATGTAAAAGAAACTCTGAAGGTTAGAAGGAAAAATGGAAATACAAAGAAAGAATTAACTGGTCACCTCCTGGAAGAAACTCCCAATTGAAAACTACTAAGAACATGATAACCAAAATCAAGATATACAGATCAAATGGAACATTATGCCAAAAAGCATGCAAAGAAAAAGGAATGAAAATATTTAGGATTCACAAGCATGGTCACAAAAGTTTTAATACCCACCATTATAAATAAGCAGATCTTAGAATATTATAGTTAAAGGAATTTTGTTTACATACAAAAATAATACACACAGAAAATGTCAAGATAATCCAATGCTGGGGTACAAAAAGAGAGCAGGGGAGAGAATACTGGACTTTTTAATATAATAGAAGACTTCCCAGTATTCCTGATTAAACTACGTGAGCTGTGTCAAAATTCTGAAGTTCAAACACAGAAGTAAAGAGAAACATATAAAAGGTAAGCATGAACAACAATAAAAAAGTAATAAGCTCATCTGGAAGAACAAAAGATCAAGAAATTCAAGGGAATTAATGAAAAAAAAAAACTCAAATGAAGGTGGCGTAACTGTACCAGATCTAAAACTATATTATAAAGTAGTGGTTATCAAAACCCTTTGATACTGCCTAAGAAACAGAGTAGTTGATCAGTGGAATAGATTAGGTTCACAGGACAAAATAGTCAATGACTATTGCAATCTAGTATTTGATAAACCCAAATACACCAGCTTTTGGGATAAGAGGTCACTATTTGACAAAAAACTGCTGGGAAATTGGGAAACTAATATGGAAGAAACTAGGCATTGACACACACCTAACACCTTTTACCAAAATAAGATCGAAATGGGTTCATGATCTAGACATAAAGAATGATATTATAAACAAATTAGAAGAACATAGGATAGTTTGTCTCTCAGATCTGTGGAGGAGGAAGATATTTGTGAACAAAGAACTAGAGTTCATTATCAATGGCAAAATAGTTAATTTTGATTATATCAAGTTTAAAAGTTTTTGTACAAAAAACTAATGCAGACAAGACTAGAAGAAAAGCAATAAACTGAGAAAATATTTTTTACATTCAAAGGTTCTGACAAAGGCCTCATTTCTAAAATATATAAAGAATCCACTCAAATTTATAAGAATTCAAGCCATTCTCCAATTGATAAATGGCCAAAGGATCTGAACAGACAATTTTCAGATGAAGAAATTGAAACTAATTCTAGTCATATGAAAAGGTGCTCCAAATCACTATTGATCAGAAAATTGAAAATTTAGACAACTCTGAGATACCACTACACAACTGTCAGATTGGCTAAAATGACAGGAAAATATAATTATGAATATTGGAGGGGATATGGGAAAACTGGGACACTGATACATTGTTGGTGGAACTGTGAACAGATCCAACCATTCTGTAGAGCAATTTGGAACTATTCTCAAAAAGTTATCAAACTGTGCATACGTTTTGACCTAGCAGTGTTTCTACTGGGCCTATATCCCAAAGAAACCTTAAAGTAGAGAAAGGGCCCACATGTGCAAAAATGTTTGCGGCAGCCCTTTTTATAGTGGCAAAAAACTGGAAACTGAATGAATGCCCATCAATTGGAGAATGGCTGAATAAATTATGGTATATGGATGTTATAGAATATTATTGTTCTGTAAAAAGTGACTAACAAGATGATTTCAGAGAGGCTTAAAAAGACCTACATTAAGTGATGCTAAGTGAAATGAGCAGAACCAGGAGATCATTATACATGGCAACAAGACTATATGATGGTCAATTCTGATAGACATGGTTCTCTTCAACAATGAGATGATTCAAACCAGTTTCTATTGTTCAGTAATGAAGAAAGCGCTATATATCCAGAGAGAGGCCTGTGGCTACTAAGTGTGGACCACAACATAGCATTTTAATGATTTCTGTTGATGTTTGCTTGCATTTTTTTCCTTCTTAGGTTTTTTTTTTCTTTCTCTTTCTAGATCCGATTTTTCTTGTGCTGCAAGATAACTATATAGATATTTATATATATGTTGGATTTATTATATATTTTGACATATTTAACATGTATTAGACTACCTGCCATCTAGGGGAGGAGATGGGGGAAAGGAGGGAAAAAGTTGGAACAAAAAGTTTTGCAAAGGACAATGTTGAAAAATTATTCATATGTTCTGTAAATAAAAAGCTTTAATTTAAAAAAGGAAAATAATTAAAAAGGAATAAGCAAGAATAAACTTCTTTCAAACTAATATGAGGAAATAATATGTCAGAGACAAAGTCTAATTTAAATGAGAGGACCAGAGTTGTTCTGTTGTCTTGATGGTCTTAAGAGAAATGAAAAGAAGTGAATATGAAAACAAGAGGTGGGGAAGGGCTGCACAAATAGACATCTATACAAATAAGTAGAAAGGGAAGAAGAGGAGCAATACTTAGACCTCACTCTGAATTGATTAAAAGTGAGAAAATGCACACAAACACACACATACACATGTACACACACACATACACAAAAAGAGAGAGAGAGAGAGAGAGCACATTGGGTACAAAAATGTATTTCCCTCAACAGAGATTCATATAATATCTCCTATGTACCAGAAACTGTGTTAAACAATTGTATAAATATTATCTCATTTAATCCTTTTAACAACTCTAAGAGATCGGTGTATTATTGCACCCATTCTACAGCTGAGGAAACTGAGCTAAATGGGGGGGGGGAAGGAGAGGGAGAAGTGATTTACCTAGGATCACAAGCTAGTAAGTGCTGCCAAACTAGAAAATAGCAGGGACATGGGAAAAGGGAGAAGAGAGAATTGAGGATTAGATTAAGGGAAAGCCTAATCCTAAACACAACAAACCCTAATGACTCTAAGGCAGAATCAATTTAAAATGACTGATTCTTGAAGTAAGGTAGCATGCCAATACAGAGGACTAGCTATGATATAGTTCATTTCCTATGAAAACTAGTTGGAGGAACTGGAAGAATGATTAGGTTGGAAAAGGAGATGAGGGAAATATTAGCTGGAAAAAAATATTTGAAGGGCTGTCATATAGGAATGGCATCTAGTATCATGAGCTGGGAACTAGAGGCAACTTTATAGGACATTTATTCCAGCATTTACATTTTAAAGATGAGGAAGCTGAAGATCAGGGAATTTAAATGACTTTGCCATATAAACAGCATCAGAGAAATTAGATTTGCTCTATTTGACCCCAGTGGGTCAAATTAAAGGCAAGTATGACAGTTGTAGGGAAAAGAGGACTTATGATGGATGCAAGAAAAACTATTTTTATTGAACTTTACAGAATTATAATGAAGTGCCTGAAAAAGAAATGAAAAAAGAAATGTGTCTCATTTTAGATTACTTCAGTGAGGGCCTAGATAACCACTTTGTAACAGTTCTCTAGCATAGACTCTGAAGCCTAATCCAATTCTTTGTCTTCTGCACAAAAGCAAAAGTTGGCAACAATTTTTGCTAGAATATGACTTCAAGGTAATATCTATCTATCTATATTCATTCATGGGGGAGGAGGACAACAGGCTAGATGATATAATTATTTATTTTAGTCATAAAAAAACTATTATTTCTTTAACTTGTTCTCAGATATCTTTGAAAAAACATTGGTTGTGATCCTTAAAAAGTAGAGTAATTTTGTAATGGCAAGGAACCAGAAATTGAGTGGATGCCCATCAGTTGGAGAATGGCTGAATAAGTTATGGTGTAAGTATAGTGAATAAGTGTATACTGTAATGAAATATTATTGTTCTATGAGAAATGATGAGCAGGTTGATTTCAGAAAAACCTGGAAAGACTTATATGAACTGATACTAAGCATAGTGAGTAAAACCAAGAGAATATTGTACACAGAAGCAAGAAGATTGTGTGCTGATCAACTGTGATGGACTTGGCTTTTTTTTTAAAATGAAGGCAATTTGAATAAACTTTTGAAAGAAAGTCATCCACACCCAGAGAGAGAATTATGAAGACTAAATATAGATCAAAGAATTTTTTTTCACTTTTTTAGTGGTGGTGGTGGTGGTGCTTTTTTGTTCATTTTTTTTAATCTTTCTCATGATTTTTCCCCTTTTTGATCTGATTTTTCTTCAGCAGCATAAGAGGCAGGCAAATATGTTTAGAAGAATTGCATATGTTTAGCCTATAGGGAACTTCTTGATGTTTAGGGGGGAAAAGAGGAGAAGAGGAAGGAAGAAAAAAATGGAACACAAAGTTTTGCAATCATGAATTTTGAAAACAATCTTTGCATGTATTTGGGGGGGGGAGGTATTATAATTTTTTTAAAAAGGGAGAGGGGCAAAAGTTCATCCCCTTGACTACCCTCACCCAGCTAAATTACATTATGATATTCTCCTACATATTCTAATACAAGAAAACTATGCACAATATCAGACTCAATCCAATTTCAAGTTACTGACAGATGTTTGATAATGGCAACAATCACAGATGGAAAGGGGTTGTGTCAAGATATTTTATCCTGGGGGGCTATTAGTCTCTGATCTGAGATAGGAAGCTGAAAGAAAAAGAAAAGAAAATAGTAAGCACCAGCATTAGAGGCATTTATCACCTACTGCTGTGTGTGGAATAAAAGGATCCTTTTTGAAGATAGTCTATTATCTGCTGCTTGCTGGATTCATGCTGTCATATTTTTTTTTCAGCAGTCAATAAATTGTGGAAGGCCACATTTGGAGAGTAAGTACTGTTATACATCTAACTTTATATATTGTCCCTTTATTTATAGCTGCATTTGCCTGTTTTCTGGAAGAAACAAGTATTTACATAGAGGTATTTGCTTGCTTGCCATCATTTTCATTGATTCTAAGTTATTAAATGCATTTTTAAATGGAATTCAGAAACTACATTAAGCAAGGAAGGAATTTTCCCCTTCTCTCCTTCCCCACCCAATCTCTTCATAATTGAGTTCCATGACACTGAAAAAAAATAAGCATCTTTTCATTCTTTCAAAAGGTAGTAACACTCCCAGATTTCATTGTCTCATTACAACTTTAATCTGTCGGTTTCACCAATCAGGGTGGATGACATGTGGGATTTTATAAGCTATGTATTATTTGATACCAAAGCCAGGATTTCTCATTCATTTTCTTGACTAACTTTAGTGCACCCTTATGCACTGGGTAAGTGAGGAGAAAGAAAAATCTGGTTTGAAAGCAGCTTGAATCTGTTTCAGGTGAGGAGTTTTCGATAACCTATGTTCTGCTCAGAAAGACATTAGCCCACTAATTTATTAGGGACAAGATCAATAGCCTGAACTAGATTGCTGTGCTTAACTTAAATCGAATTTATGCCATGTTTACAGCTGTTTTCTCTGATAGCAGCTTTGGAAGGGATGAGTTGTTGATCTAATATCTTTTACCCACCATCTTGAATGTGATTATTTCAATGACTCTCTGGAGGTTTCCTATATTAAGCAAAGGCTTACATTTAGGTTTCAATCTAAGATTCTACTTATCTCTCTTTAATGGGGATAGAAACCAAATCAGAAGTAAGGCACTGAACTTTCAACTAGCCATTGAAACAGGCCTGTCTTAGAGCCCCAACAAATTAACAAAGAAATGTAGATGTAGGGGATTAGCCAGAGATTCACAAGTTCATTGTGGAGAAGAGATGATTTGGAGGGAAATTATACCTGCTATCAAATCTGATGAAATAGTCATATATGTCAACTTACCCTAGAGACAGAATAACTAGAAGTCATAGAAGTATATTTTAATAATGGCAAATAGCTAACATGTTTATATAGTGCTTTTAAATGGCAAATCACTTTATATATATTAATTCACTTGATCCATACAAAAAAAAAAAAAAAAGGTTATAGGTACTATGATCAACTCAATGTCCAGTTGAGAAAATTGAGCATGATGGGGTATTTTGCCTAGTGTCATATACTTAGAAAGTGTTGGAGGCAGATTTCAAATTCAAAATGTTTCATGACTGAGCATAATTCTCTATATATACTATGCTACATAGCTGCTTTAGTGGACTAAATATTAAGGGAAAACATGCTGGTAAAAGAGAGATATCAATGAATGAAATAAACTGTGATAGAAAATAGTTAATTCCTTCTCAATTAAATCCACAACAGCATAGATGTAAAGTGGCAGTGACTTTAAATGTCACTTCTCTCATCTACAAATGAGGAAACTAAGACTCAAGAGTAAGAACAACTAAGACTTGTTCAAAGTCATACAGGTACTATGTGATAGATGTCAGATATTTACTGGTTTTCTTACTCTGAATATGGAATATTTACCATCCCAAATAGAAGTCAAATAACCAACTAGTTACAAAAGAAGGTATTTCTAAATCACATACACACACATACATATGCATGCATGTATGAATATATACACATATTATATACATACCTACACATATTTGTGTATATATATATATACATATGTATCACATACATATCACATATTGCACATGTATACATATACATAATTTATATTATTATAATATAGAAATAATATTATATATATATATGCATATATATATATATATAATCCCTATCTGAGGTTATTTCTGACTATTTCTGATTGTAACTATAACCTGCTATCTAACCTGTGAATGAGTCCAATTGGTAACTACAAATGATACTGCAAAAACAGCTTCAATAATAAAAGCTATCAACTAACCAATGCTATCATTACCATCTCTTACTTAGTATTCAAGGTAAACAAGATTAAATATATAAAACACATTCCCATAAAACCACCTCATTCTTAATATGGTATTAAATTGTTTGACTGTGACTTTCTAAAATGATGTAAGCTATGGGATAAATACACATTTGTATGTACCCAAGGAATATGTAAACATTGGATCAAAACATCACACAAATATCCATTTAAAGCAAATGACAGTCAACTCAAAGTGATTGTGATCTGAAATATTGCTCATTTAAGTGTTAGAGAAGTTCTTATTCAATGATTCTTGCATGATTTGGTACCCAGAAAAAAAAAAAAAACTAGACTGGGAAATTCTAAAGTAAAGTTATGCCTAGAAATGTAAAAAAAGAAACAAAGAAAAAGAAAAAGAAAAGAAAAAAGCTTTGAAGAGATGAGAGTATTTTTCAGATACTTCCAAAAACTCTTGTCCTTGAAAGAGCTAGATAATTGATGGAATCAGCTTAGTATTATGGATAGAGGGATCATATTGGGACTTATTAGACCTGGGTCCAAGTATTGATTATGAATATAAAAGTAATATGATTTTGAACTAGTGCCCTAGGAAATTATCTAGACCAAATTACAAAATAGTTGTGATCTTTATGAGGAAAGGCACTCTATAATGAAGGAATTTTGTTTGCTGTTGTCACAGCTGACTAATTAGGCCTGATAAAATTTTATCCAACTGTATAATACAGCAGGAAAAGTAAATAATGATCATGTTTTTGTGCCAAATACCTGATCAACCCACAACACTGATATGACTTTGGACAAAGTACATTTCACTTCATTTATGTTCATGAAGGACTTTCAGATTATTCTGAGAGTGTCTTGTTCAGCATGTCCCACAGAACAATAATATTCCATCTTAATCAATGTCACAATTTATTCAGTTAATCCCTGACTGATGGACATCCTGCAATCCCAATTCCTTGCCCTGAGAATATAGTAACTACACAATTTTGAACTCTGCCCAAAGGGCTATCAAACTGTTCATATCCTTTGCTCCAGCACTGTCTCTACTGGGGCTGTATCCCAAAAAGATCATAAAAAAGGGAACCTACATGTGTACAAATTCTGCAGTAGCCCTTTTTTGCTGTGTCAAGGAACTGGAAACTGACTGGATGTCTATCAGTTGGGGAATCAATGAATAAGTTATGTATGAATATAATGGAATATTATAGTTCTAAAAGAAATGATATGCAGGATTTCAGAAAATCTTAGAGAAACTTACATGAATTGATGCTAAGTGAAGTAAATAGAACCGATTATATGATGATTAACTAGATGCACTTGGCTCTTTTCAACAATGAGGTGATACAGGACAATTCCAATAGAATTGTGATGGAAATAGCCATCTACTTCCAGAAAGAGGAAAATGGTGACTAAATGTGGATCACAACATATTATTTTCACCTTTCTATTTTTTGTTTGCTTTCATTTTTTCTCTTTTATTTCTCTTTTTTTTTCCTTTTTGATCTGAATTTTTCTTCTGTAGCATGATGCATGTGGAAATATGTTTAGAAAAATTGCACAAATTTAATCTATATAGGATTATTTGCTATCTAGGAGAGTGGAAGGAGGGAGAAAAATTTAGAGCCCAATGCTTTGCAAGGGTGAATGTTGAAAACCATCTTTGCATGCATTTTGAAAATAAAAAGCTATTATTTTTAAAAAAAAGAAAATAGCTATAAATATTTTTGTTCATATTGTTCTTTTTTCTTTTTAAAAAAAGTTCTTTTATGATTCCTGCCTAGTAATGGTATTGCAGGGTCAAAGAATGTGGATGATTTTATAACCCTTTGGGCATTGTTCTTATCTTTTGATCATTTATCAGACGAAGAATGGCTCTTTTATTTGCTTTTATCTATATGTAGGTATGTATAAATTTAACTCAGTTCCCTATAAATTTAAGAAATAAGATATTCATCAGAGAAACTTTCTTCAAAATTATTTTTCCATTACTATTGCTAAGTATATTTTCCTGTTATTCTATTATCTTTCTTCTTTCATCTTGACCCTTCTCAAAAGTGTTTTGTTTCTGATCACCCAGTTCCCCCTTTTCATATTCCCTTTCTCCCTAATTTTCTATAGGGTAAGATAGATTTCTATACCCATATTAAATGTGTACTTTACTTTCTCTGTAAACCAATTCTAATGAGAATAAGGTTTATGAACATCCCACACCTGTTTTCTTCCATTCTAAAAGCTTTTTCTTGCCTGTTTTGTAGCAGGCAGTTTATGTCATTCCACCTTTCCCTTTCCTATTCTCCAGGATTTTCTCTTCTCACCTCTTAATTTTAATTAATACTCAGCATCATCTGTCAGGGAATGCTATGGATCTTCAATGAATTAAGAGACTTTCAATCATTTCTACTGAAAAAAAAAAAACAGAACTAAATAGAAAATTTAATCTACAAACACAGGACTCAAGAGAAGCATAGAATGTAAACAGGAGAAAATATATATATAAAATTTAAATATTAAACTGTTTACATGCCTAGATGAGAAAGTGATATCTATAACTCTTGAGAAATGTATCTGTCACTGGGACAGACAGAGGGGGGAATCACATGGACTGAGAATGTGGTTGTGAATGGACTCTGAAGTAATGATATCAAAGAAAAAGACATTAAGAGGTGGAAAATGGTCTGTATTGGAAAAAGAGGAAAGGGAAGGTATAATGGGTCAATTAGATCATATGAAGTGGCACAAAAGACCTATTATAATCAAGAGAAAGAAGGGAGGAGAATGAGCTTTGTCTGAAACTTGATCTCATCAATTTTGGCTCTAAGAATGAATAACAGTCATTCAGTTGGTTACAAAAATTTATCTAACCCTATAAAGGAGTAGGAGGAGAAAGAAGAAAAGAGAGGGACAGGATAAAAGTGAGGGCAAAAACACTAGGGGAAAAGTTAAAAGAAGGAGGGAAGGAGTGATAGAATGTAAGGTAGTGAGAGGGGTGGGGTAAAATAAATTGCTTTCTTCCTCCAGTCTAGTAAAATTCCTTCCCACCCCATGACATTTTTTTAAGATCAGACACTGGAGAGCTCAATACTGTCAAATCCTCTAGGGTTTCAATGTCCCTAGTACTTACTAAGTTGAAGTCTAGACATACAAATAAACAGGTCTTGTTCATGAAGATCTTCCATTTCAGCCATAGATTTGTTTATTGTATAAATAATAGCATTATCACTTTTAATACTTAAAAATTCTGTAATTTCATCATTTGTCCACTAAGATAGAATAAAACTTCTCTAGGTTTAACTACACTTCTTTTCCAACTTGTAACCTGAGGAACTTTGGATAAATCACTTCACTTGCCTGGACCATAGTTTCTTCATCTACAAAAATGTATATGTGGACCCTGAAGGTGAATCTGGCTCCAGTTGATGCCCCACAAAGTAATTGGAGGATTTTTAAAGATTTTTAAAAGTTCCTAGGATCAAAAATGTCATTAGCTGTTAGTTCTATGATTTGCTATGCTAACTTCACATTCTTATAAAGCTGACTAAAAAAAATAAAAATAAAAGTGACCTATTGTGAAATATATGGATAGCTGGTAATTATTCTCAGTAGGAAAGGGCACTCACTTCTGTATGACTTTCCGAGCTGGCCTGAACCCTAATGCCCTGGGAAAAGAGAGGATAGACATACACAGTAGAGGAAAGGACAAGGTCCAACTATGAGAAATTAGCTAGAGTCTTTTATGGAACAAAATGACACACTTAAAATTGGTGACAGTTGAATTCACCTGCACTAAGGACATGCCAGTTTCTTGGTGTATTGTGTTTTGTTTTGTTTTGGTTTTTTTCTTCAGTGCTCTAGTCACTTGAGGAAATTCCCTTAGTTCATATACTACCACTGTTCTCTTTAAATTTCACATTTAAGTGAACAATGAAGTGTCATTGTTAGTCCATGAATGTGAAAATGCCATCATCTCTGTTTTTTGTTTTGTTTTTTTTTTTCTGAGAAATTATTAAAATCCCACCACAACAGTGTGTGTGTATGACAGGGAGCACTGGGATGGGAAAAGATAGAGCAAGATAATTTTTCCCTTCAATGCTATCTCTGAATAACTTCCTCTTTTCCCAATATGGAAAAAAAGACAAAAATATACTGAAGAAAACAATCCCTTAAAAAATTATAATTGATGAAATGAGGGAAGGAGATCCACTGAAGAGAAAAATTCCTTAAAATGAACAAAAGCTAACTGAAGAAAAAAATTTCTTTAAAAAATTAGAATTAGGCATGTGAAAGCTAATGACTCTACAAGACACCAAGAATCAATCAAATAAAATCAAAAGAATGTAAAAATAGAAGAAAATTCAAAATACCTCACTGGCAAAGCAAACAACCTGGAAAACAGATCCAGGAAATATAATTCAAGAATTATTAGACTCCATGGAAGGAAAAAAAAAGAAAGGAAGGAAGGAACCAAGGAAGGAAAGGGGAAAAGGAAGGAAGGATAAAAGGAAGAAAGAAAGAAAAGAAGGAAGGAAAGAAGGAAGGAAGAAGGAGAAGAAGCAAAGAAATAAAGAGAGAAAGAAGAAAGAAATGAGGGAAGGAAGGAGGGAAGGAAGGAAGGAAGGAGGGAAGGAAGGAAGGAAGGAGGGAAGGAAGGAAGTAAGCAAGCAAGGAAGGAAGGAAGGAAAGAAAAGAGGGAGGGAGGGAAGGAAGGAGGAAGAGAGGAAAAGGTTAGGACAAAGGAAGAGAGAGAAGGGGAAAATGAGGGAAGGAGGAAGAAAAAAAGTGAGAGATCGAGTGAGTGAATGAAAAAGAGCAAAAGCAAGAGAGAGATCCTATACAACACCTTTCAATAGATTACTGAGGAAAATTGGCTGGATATCCTAGAACCAAAGGCTAAAATAGTCATTTAAAAAATTCACTGATCATCTCCTGAAAGAGATCCCAAAATGAAAATTCCAGTGACTATTGTAGCCAAATCCCATAATTATCAAGTTAAGGAGAAAGTACTGCAAGCAACCAGAAAGAGGCAAATCACATATCGTGTACCCATAGTCAGGATTACAGAGGAATTAGCAACTTTCCATAATAAGTATTGGGGAAGCAGGAAAGGAGGGGGGGTAGAATATGATATTCTTGAAGGTAAAGGAGTTTGAATTTCAATCACAAATCAAATACCCAGCAAAACTGAGCATAAACTTTTGGGGAAAAAATGGAATCTATTCAATGAAATAGAGAATTTTCAAGCTTTCCTGATGAAAAGACCAGAACTGAATGGAAAGTTTGATCTTCAAATGCAAGACTCAAGAGAAGCATAAAAAAGTAAACATGAAAGAAAAAGAATGTTTATCAATAAGGTTAAACTGTTTACTTCCCTATAGGGAAAAATGATACTTACAACTGGAGGACTGCATATCGACTGGGGCAGTTAGAAGGAATATATATAGAAAAGGATGTAGGTACAAGTTCATTTTGATGTGATGATATTAAAAAGGGTGTGTATGTGAGGGAAATGATTGTACTTGGAGAAGAGGAAAACAGGAAACAGAATAAGGTAAATATTATAATGTGAACAGGAGTAAAAAACCTATTACAATAGAGGGAAAGAAGAAAAGGGATAAATGTTATTTGTACCTTACTCTCATTGATTTCTGATCAAAGAGGCAGAAGCATACACAACCAATTGGGTATAGCAATTTATTTTAATCTTAAGGGAAGTAGAAGAGGAAAGGGAAAAGAAAATGGAAGCAAATTGAAGGAAATAGTGGTCAGAAGCTAAATACTGAAAAGAGAAGGGGACAGAATGGAATGAGAGGAAAAAAAGTATAAACAGGAAGAAAAATAGGAGGGAAATAAAACACAGTTAGTAGCCATATCTAGGAATATGAATGGAATAAATTCTGCCATAAAATGGAAGCAGATATAGTGGATTAAAAATCAGAATCCTATAATATTATTTACAAGTAACAGCTGAAGAAGAGATACACACAGACAAAAATAAAAGACTAGCACAGAATGTATTATACTTCATCTGGATTTAAAAAGAAAAAGAAGCAGGAACAAATATTTTGATCTCAGACAAAGCAAAAGAAAAAAAATAGATCTAATCAAAAGAGAAAAACAGGCAAACTACATCTTGCTAAGAGGTATCATAGACAACGAAGTAACTGTAATACTGAACATATGTGCACCAAGTGCTATAGCATTCAAATTCTTTCAGAAGTTAAGTGAGTTATAGAAAGAAACATCAAAATTATACTAGTGAAGGATAACTTCCCTCTCTCAGAAGAAGATAGATATAGCCATAAAATAAATGAATAAGAATTTAAGGTGATGAATAGAATTTTTCAGAAGTTAAATCTGATAAGCCTCTGGAGAAAATTAAATGGGGATATAAAGGAATTCACCATTTTCTCAGAGATATATGGCAGTGTATTAGGCCATTAAAAATCTCACAATCAAATGCAGAAAGAAATGTTAAATATGCCATGTTTTGGATCATGGTGCAATAAGAATTGCATGTAAAAAACGACCATGGGAAAGGAAACCAAATATTTACTCCTAAAGAATGAGTCAGTCATAACAAATCATAGAAATAATAATTTCATCAGAGAATGACATTAATGAAACATGATACCGGAAAAATAGATCTAAAAAAAGAGAAAAGCAGGGAAACTACATCTCACTAAAATGTATCATAGACAATGAAGACATATGTGCCCCAACTGCAGTGCTTAAGAGACATTTTATATCTCTGAATGTTACATGAAAAAAATATAGAAAGAGTAGGTCAACTACTTTAGCATGCAGCTAAAAAGCTAGAAAAAGAATAAATTAAAAATTTCCTATAAATATCAAATTAGAAATTCAGGAAAATAATAGGAAAGATTAATAGAATTGAAAGTAAGTCTTTCAGGGCAGAGCCAAGATGGTGGAGTGAAGACGTGACTCTGTGTCCTCCTCTGACCTTTTCTCAAATCGAGCAGATTAAGCCTCTGAACTGATTTTTGAGTCAAAGAACCCAGAAATATTTGGACTATGAAACATTCCTTGCAGAAGAGCCTCACTCATAGCAGGTCTGTTTCAGTCAGGCAAGGGGTTGAGCAGTTTGTCAGGTGTCCTGGACACAGGGGAGAAACTGGGCGGGACTCAGAATGGCAGAGATTCTAAACAGCTGGGGATCCTATATGAGACACTCAGGACACTCTGCCCTGATTGTGGGCAGGTGCTTTGGCAGATCTGCCTTTTTAAAAGGCAGATTGTAACCCTCTGCAAAGACAAGGTCCTAGCCTGACTGGCCCAGCATTGGAAATTAATTAGCTAAATTGCCCCAGGGGAAACTACCACAGCCACCGCTTCTGGAGTTTAAACAGACCCCAAGCTTTAAAAAAATAAAATAAAATAGTAAGAAATGGAAGAGAGCTCTCACTATAAACAGATTTATGGGGAGAAGGAAGGGCAAACCCCAGATCCTGAGGTTCCTATAGGCAAAGCAACTCCAGAGAAAACCATCAAGGGAGATATGACCTGGTTCCCCTTTCACAAGGCATTCCTGGAAGACTACATAAAGAATCTCAAAAGAGAGCTAGATGATAAATGGGGAAATGAATTGGGATCAGTGCAAGAAGCCCTCCAAAAGAGATATGATAAAGACACCAATTTACTGAAAAACAAAACTGGTGAAGTGGAAAAAGTATGCAATGAAGAAATCGGCCAGTTACAAAAGGAGCTAAAAAAGATAACTGAAGAAAATAATATATTAAAAATTAAAATTTCACAAATGCAAGTGAATGACTCAGTAAGACTTCAAGAATCAATCAAACAAAAAAAAATGAAAAGATAGAAGAAAATATGAAATATCTCCTAGGAAAAACAATTGACTTGGAAAACATCTAGGAGAGACAATCTAAGGATTATTTTACTTCCTGAAATCCATGATGAAAAAAAGAATCTAAACACTATCTTCCAGGCAATCTTGAAAGAAAACTGCCCTGATGTGTTACAATCAGAAGGCAAAATCACCATCGAAAGAATTCACTGATCACCTCCTGAAAGAGACCCCAAAGTTAAATCCCCAAGGAATATCGTGGCTAAATTTCAGGACTATCACACCAAGGCAAAGATATTGCTAGCAAATAGAAAGAAACAATTCAAATACCGAGGAACTGTTATTGGAATCACACAAGATCTGTCAGCCTCTACATTAAAGTATTGAAGGGCCTGGAACCAGATATTTAACAAAAGGCAAATGAACTTGGATTATAGCCAATAATAACCTATACAGCTAGAATGAGCATTATCTTCCAGGGACGAAGATGGTCATTTAATGATATAGGTGAATTTCACCTATTTCTAATGAAAAGACCAGGTCTGAACAAAAAATTTGACCTCCAAACACAGAACTCAAGAGAAGAATAAAAAGTTAAAAAGGAAAGAACTCTTGAGAACTATATTTCTACTATGGGTATACTTAAAGATTGGGGGTATAATTTGATATTACTTTGATAATATGAAAAAGAAAACTACAGGTTGAAAGGCTATCATACTCGGAAAAAGAAGGGAAAGGTGGTAAAATAAGTTTTAAAAAAATGAGGTAAAAAATAAGGAAAAAATCTCATGAAGAGGCAAAGAAAACCTAATATAATTGCGGGGAAAAAGGGAGGGAAATGAGAATTGTATAAATCTTACTCTCATCAGATTGGGCTCTCAAAGAGTATATAAGACACATTTGGTTTCACAGAGAAACTTGTCCTTCCTTATAGGGAAGTGGGAGGGAAAGGAGGAAAAGAAAGGGATAGACTAATAGAAGGGAAAATAGAAGAAACAGGGGAAAGGAGTAAAAAAAGAGGAGGAGCTCTAAAGGGGAGAGGACTGTTTGGGGGGGGTGGTCATCAAAAGCAAAGCACTGGGGAGGGAAGAAGGGAGAAAGGGGAAAGGAAAAATAAGATGGTAAGAAATAAAGAATTAGTTATTCTAACCGTGAATGTGAATGAGATGAACTCTCCCATAAAGCAGAAGCAGATAGCAGACTGGATTAAAAACCAGTATCCAACAATATGTTGTCTACAAGAAACACATCTAAAGCATAGAGACACATACAGAGTGAAGGTAAAAGGGTGGAGCAGAATCTATTATGCTTCCAGTGAACAAAAAAAAAGCAGGGATAGCAATCCTGATCTCAGATCAAGTGAAAGCAAAGACAGATCTAATCAAAAGAGATAAGGAAGGAAACCATATTTTACTAAAGAGTACCATAGATAATGTAGCAATATCCATGGTAAATATATATGCACCAAGTGGTATAGCATCCAAATTCCTAGAGGAGAAATTAAGAGAGATGCAAGAAGAAATAGTCAGCATAACTATACTAGTGGGGGATCTAAACTTTGCTCTCTCAGATATTAGATAAATCAAACCACAAAATAAACAAGAAATAAATTATGGAGGTAAAAACAAATTGTTAGAAACATTAGGTATCATAGATTTTTGGAGAAAATTGAATGGAGACAGTAGGGAGTTTGCTTTTTTCTTTGTGGTTCATGGAACTTATAGAAAAATTGACAATGAGTTATGGCATAAAAATCTCAAAATCAAATGCAGAAAGTCAGAAATAGTAAATGCATCTTTTTCAGATCATGATGCAATAAAAATAACATGCAATATAAGGACAGGAGAAAATAGACAAAAAGTTAATTGGAAATTAAATAATCTAATCCTAAAGAATGAATGGATGAAAGAGCAAATCATAGACACAATCAATAATTTCATCCAGGAGAATGACAATAATGAGACAACATACCAAAATTTGTGTGATACAGCCAAAGCGGTTATAAAGGGTAATTTTATATCTCTAGATGCTTGCTTGCATAAAGTAGAGAAAGAGAAGATCAAGGAATTGGGCTTATTATTTTTTTTTTTAAATTTTATTTTATTTGCATAACATATGTGTGGGTAATTCTTCAACAATAACCCTTACATAGCTTTCCGTTACAAATTTTTTCCCCCCAACTTCCCCACCCCTTCCCTAGATGGCAGAATATCCACTACATGTTAATTATGTTAAAATATTGGCAAATCGAATATATGTATACATATTTCCAAACTTATCATTGTTGTGCAAGAAAAATCTTATCTACACAAACGATATATCAGATAAAGGAAACACAATGTAAGCAAACATCAATCAAGG
>JAJPUD010010555.1:0-58051 GCA_023553655.1 Myrmecobius fasciatus | reverse complement strand
TCCTTCCTTCCTTCCTTCCTTCCTTCCTTCCTTCCTTCCTTCCTTCCTTCCTTCCTTCCTTCCTTCCTTTCTTTCTTTCTTTCTTTCTTTCTTTCTTTCTTTCTTTCTTTCTTTCTTTCTTTCTTTCTTTCTTTCTTTCCTTCATAATGGACCCCACAGTGAAGCTATGGAGAAGCCTCTGCTCAGAATCATTGTTCAATGAATAAAACAAAATACATCAGATTATAAAGAAAAATAATTATATTGAACACTCCCAGACCCCCCCCCCAGGGAGATAGTAAGCTCCCTGTTACTGGGGGATTTTCAAACCAAATCTAGATGCCCAGTTATCAGCCAGATTGTAAAAGAAATCCCAGTTCAGTGTGTGTTTATCAAGGTTAGAGAGCAAAGCTCTCTATCTGCTCCAAAAGTCACATAAAAAGCAAATGTCTGAAGTTAGATTTGAACTCAGGTCCTCTTGACTCTGAGTCCTGTACTCTATCCATGGCACTACCCGTTGAGGTTCACGTTAGGTCCAAAATTCTATGCTTTTCTGATAGATGGGATCTCAAAATCCCTCTCCACTGTGTTTTGTAAGCCACAAGCTCCCCTAAATCTGGGCTTAAATTATTTTGTGCCTCCCATCTGAAAAGGAAACAAGGAAGAATCAGCATTAAATGGATGAGATCAATGAGCTGCAGGAGAATCTCCGAGATGTTAACTCGGGAAGGGACTTTAAAGGTGTCCAAGCAATCCCCTTATTTCATAGAAAAGAGAGTTACCCGGAAAGTTTTAGTAACTTGTCCATACAAAAGTTTAATTGAAGACCCTGGAGAGGAAATCAAGGTTTTCTGGTCTCCCTGCAGGGCTCTGAATGTCTTGAACAGGAACTGCTATACATCCTACCTCCTGGTAAATAAGTTGAGGATTAATCATATTTATTTGTAACAAGAAAGTCTCCGAGGAGGCAAACTATAGGAAAGTCATTGGAAAGTGATAATGATGGTTTTAAAAGAAGTATTAATAAAATATTGGGAGTTGTTTGCAGTTTTTAAACATTTTCTGGCATTCATTTTTAAAATTTTGAGTATGTACACCCATATTTGTTTGTAACAAGAAAGTCTATAAGGAGGCAAACTATAAGAAAGTAATTGAAAAGTGATAATGATTGTTTTAAATATTTTTTTCTTTTTTTTATTTTATTTGCATAACATATGTGTGGGTAATTCTTCAACAATAACCCTTACATACATTTCTGTTACAAATTTTTCCCCCCAACTCCCCACCCCTCCCCTAGATGGCAGATCTAGATCCCCTAGATACATGTTAATTATGTTAAAATACTTGATAAATCGAATATATGTATACTTATTTCCACACTTATCATTGTTGTGCAAGAAAAATCGTATCTACAAGAAAGACATATCAGAGAAAGGAAACACAATGCAAGCAAATATCAATCAAGAGCATGAAAATGTTATGCTGTGGTCCACATTTCACATCCCTCTCTCTGGGTGTATATGGCTTTCTTCAGGGAACAATTGGAGGTGGTTTGAAACATTTCATTGTTGAAGAGAGCCATGTCCATCAGAATTGATCGTCATATAGTACTGTTGTTGCCGTGTATAATGATCTCCTAGTTCTGCTCATTTCACTCAGCATCAGTTCATGCAAGTCTCTCCAAGCCTCTCTGAAATCGTCTTGCTAGTCATTTCTTATAGAACAATAATATTCCATAATATTCATATACCATAATTTATTCAGCCATTCTCCAATTGAAGGACATCCATTCAATTTCCAGTTTCTAGCCAATACAAAAAGGTCTGCCACAAACATTCTTGCACATGTGGGGCCCTTTCCTTCCTTTATGATTTCTTTGGGATATAAGCCCAATAGAAACACTGCTGGGTCAAAGGGTATGCACAGTTTGATAACTTTTTGAGCATAGCTCCAATTGCTCTCCAGAATGGCTGGATCTGTTCACAGCTCCACCAGCAATGCATCAGTGTCCCAGCCTTCCCACATCCCCTCCAACATTCATCATTAACTTTTCCTGTCATTTTAGCCAATCTGACAGGTGTGTAGTGGTACCTCAGGGTTGTCTTGATTTGCATTTCTCTGATCAATAGTGATTTGGAGCATCTTTTCATATGACTACAAATAGTTTTAATTTCATCATCTGAAAATTGTCTGTTCATATCCTTTGACCATTTATTGATTGGAGAATGGCTTGAATTTTTATAAATATGAGACAATTCTCTATATATTTTAGAGATGAGACCTTTATCAGAACCCTTAAATATAAAGATGATTTCCCAATTTATTGCTTCCCTCCTAATCTTGACTGCATTGATTTTGTTTGTACAAAAACTTTTTAACTTAATATAGTCAAAGTTATCAATCTGGTTTTCAATTAAGAGTTCCAGTTCTTCTTTGGACATAAATTTATTCCATCTCCATAGGTCTGAGGTAAACTATATTACATTCCTCTAATTTACTTATAGTATTACTCTTTATATCCAGATCATGAACCCATTTAGCTCTGATCTTGGTATGTGGTGTTAGATGTGGGTCAAGCCCTAATTTCTTCCACACTAGTTTCCATTTTTCCCAGCAGTTTTTGTCAAATAGTGAGTAATTATCCCAAAAGCTGGGGTCTTTGGGTTTATCAAAGACTAAATTGCTATAGTTATTGCCTAGTTTGTCTTGTGATTCTATCCTATTCCACTGATCGACTACTCTATTTCTTAGCCAGTACCAAATGGTTTTGATGACTGCTGCTTTGTAATATAGTTTTAGATCTGGTACAGCAAGTCCACCATCGTCAGCCTTTTTTTCATTAATCCCCTTGAAATTCTTGACCTTTTGTTCTTCCAAATGAACTTTGCTACTATTTTTTTCTAGATCTGTAAGATAATTTCTTGGGAGTTTGATTGGTATGGCACTAAATAAGTAAATTAGTTTGGGTAGTATTGTCATTTTTATTATATTTGCTCGGCCTACCCATGAGCATTTTAAGTTTTTCCAATTGACTAGGTCTGATTTTATTTGTGTGGAAAGTGTTTTGTAGTTTAGTTCATATAGTTCCTGACTTTCCCTTGGCAGATAAATTCCCAAATATTTTATACTATCAACAGTTATTTTGAATGGAATTTCTTTTTGTATCTCTTGCTGCTGAACTTTATTGGTAATATATAAAAATGCTGATGATTTATGTGGATTTATTTTGTATCCTGCCACGTTGCTAAAGTTGTGAATTGTTTCTAGTAGTTTTTTAGTTGAGTCTTTAGGGTTCTCTACGTATATCATCATGTCATCTGCAAAGAGTGATAATTTGGTTTCCTCATTACCTACTCTAATTCCTTTAATCTCTTTTTCTTCTCTTACTGCCAAAGCTAACATTTCTAAGACAATATTAAATAATAATGGTGACAGTGGGCAGCCTTGTTTCACTCCTGATCTTATTGGGAATGGTTCTAGTTTGACTCCATTACATATGATGCTTGTTGAAGGTTTTAAGTAGATACTACTAATCATTTTAAGAAAAAGCCCATTTATTCCTATACTCTCCAGTGTTTTTAATAGGAATGGGTGTTGGATTTTATCAAAGGCTTTTTCTGCATCTATTGAAATAATCATATGATTTTTATTAATTTGGTTATTAATATAATTGATTATGCTAATAATTTTCCTAATATTGAACCAGCCCTGCATTTCTGGTATAAATCCTACTTGGTCATGGTGTATTATCCTGGGGATGACTCTTTGTAATCTTGTTGCTAAAATCTTTTTTAGAATTTTTGCATCAATATTCATTAGGGAAATGGGTCTATAGTTTTCTTTCTCAGTTTTCTCCCTACCTGGTTTAGCTATCAGCACCATATCTGTGTCATAGAAGGAATTTGGTAGTACATCTTCTTTCCCTATTTTTTTCAAATAATTTATATAGTATTAGGATTAATTGTTCTTTGAATGTTTGGTAAAATTCACAGGTAAATCCATCTGGCCCTGGAGATTTTTTCTTAGGGAGTTGATTAATAGCTTGTTCTATTTCTTTTTCCAAAATAGGGCTATTTAAATAATTTATTTCCTCTTCTGTTAACCTGGGCAATCTATATTTTTGTAGCTATTCCTCCATTTCATTTACATTATCAAGTTTATTGGCATAAAGTTGGGCAAAGAAACTCCTAATTATTACTCTAATTTCCTCTTCATTGGAGGAAAGTTCTCCCTTATCATTTTTGAGACTAATAATTTGATTTTCCTCTTTCCTTTTTCTAATCAAATTAACTAAAGGCTTATCTATTTTGTTGGTTTTTTTCATAAAACCAACTCTTAGTTTTATTTATTAATTCAATAGTTTTCTTATTTTCAATTTTATTGATCTCCCCTTTAATTTTCAGAATTTCCAATTTGGTATTTAATTGAGGGTTTTTAATTTGGTCTTTTTCTAGCTTTTAAAATTGTAAGCCCAGTTCATTGATCTTCTCTTTCTCTGTTTTATGGAAGTAAGCATCTAGAGATATAAAATTACCCCTTATAACCGCTTTAGCCATGTCCCAAATTTTGGTATGTTGTCTCATTGTTGTCATTCTCCTGGATGAAATTTTCTATTGTGTCTATAATTTACTCTTTCACCCATTCATTCTTCAGGATTAAATTATTTAATTTCCAAATAACTTGTGGTCTATTTTCTCCTGGCCTTATATTACATGTGAGTTTTATTGCATCATGATCTGAGAAGGATGCATTTACTATTTCTGCTTTTCTGCATTTGATTTTGAGGTTTTTATGCCCTAACACATGATCAATTTTTGTATAAGTTCCATGAACCCCTGAGAAAAAAGTATACTCCCTTCTATCACCATTCAATTTCCTCCTGTTTTAAATATTAATAAGGTATCTGGGTTTTTTTTTTTTTTTTGAGATTTTTAAGTATATTTTCTGGCATTCATTTTTTAAATTGTGAGTATATAAAATATTTTAAGAGGAAAAAAAAGAAGTAAGTCCCTACCTGGGCATCTCCTAAAATTCCATCTGAGAGAAGCCAGCTAAAATGCAGCTAAAGTAAAGGAAGCTATGATCTAGTTAATTATTACATATTAAGGGAAGGCTGCCTTTAATGAGGGAGATGAGGAGCTTCAGAGTTTAAAAAAAGAGGGAAAGAATCCACATTTGTCCAGTGTTTATCTGTAGCACAGGCTAGGAATCACAGCTAATACTTATAGTGCTTTAAGATTGGGGGCTTAGGTTCCATTAGGATCCCTATTTGATAGAGAAAGAACCTGATCCTGAAAAAACAAAGAGATTAAATTAGCCATATGGTTAGTGAGGATCACATCATTGCTAGCAAACTTTGGAGGCAGGAGCTAAACTGAGGTCCTTTTAAAGTTCAATCTAGTAACACTTTTTTTGGTTTCACTTTGTTGATTTTTAAGCAATCAGGTGACTTGCCCAGGGTCACATAGCTATAAGTGACTGAGGCTAGATTTGAATTCAGGTCCTCCAGGCTCCTGGTATCTATCTACTGGAACTGCTGCTCTGGAACAAGGATTTCTTAAGCCCACCTAGTATATGGCAGACACTTCGCCAGGTACTAGACAACCAAATAAGAAAATGGACTAATCCTTTATCACAAAGAGCTTGAGTTCTAATAGGGGAGACATGTACATATTGTCAAACCTTTTGGAGGTACCCTGTTTTCCAGAGTAGTTTAGCGAGTAGGCTGGATCCTAAGCTTGTCATAACAATAATCCTCTGCACTCAGGATATCATCCTCTGGTACAGTATAGGGCTTGGACCAGCACCAGGTATTCACTGAGGGATTTAGCTCCTCTTATTTCCCAGGGCGGTGCATCACATGTTCACAATCCCAGTCCTTTGTCCCGGACGAGTACTGAACTCTGGTTCTGTGTCCCACAGGTAGGTCGCCACCCTCCCAAACTTGGAACAACGACTGTTCCTGAGAAACCAAAGAGCACCTGTATTGAAACACTGGCCAAGAGAACTATCTCAAGATCTAAGAAGGATTGCGCTGGGGACCAACCCCTTTCATGTATATAAATGTCCCCCACCCCCACAACAGCAGCCTGAAGAAGTCTTCCTCCTCCATAGGAGGTGGGCTTTCAGCCTGCAGGTGTTGTTCCTCCCTCTGAAATTAATTAAACTTCCTTTTGTGTCCTGATTCTCCTGTCTCTGCTTTGTGGGGCTCCAGCCACCACCACCCCCCCCCAGTTAGAGGCAGGCTCCAATTCAAAAACACAGACAGCACAAAATGACTAAATCCGCCATTTACACGCGAAGTTGTTAATAATATAGACACATGTAAAGTAGTTAAATAAAAGAGAGCTTGGATGGGAGAGAACCAGTGATCAGAGGCTCAGGAGAAGCTTTCTGTAGGAGAAGGTGCTTGTGTTCTGTCTAAAAGATGGGATTGGGGGGAGGAGGGGGAGAATGGCTGGAGGGCAGAGGGGGAGGATAGTATATTGGATGGCCATAAACAAAGGCACAGAAACTGGAGGTGGAGAGACTGAATGAGAAGAGAAAAAAGGGCCGGTTTGGCCAGATCAAAGCAAAAAAAAAGAGATGGATCCAGTGAAGCTGAAAAGATGGGTTTGAGCCAGGCTGTGAAAGGCCTTAAAGGCCAAACAGACAAGCTTATGTTTTAGTCTATTCTATTATGGTACTGGTGGTGGTAGGGTGGGAGAGCAATGGAGTCTGATCTGTGGAAAGTTCCTTAGGGGACCCAAACTGGAACGGAGGAAGGCTTGAAGCTGGGTGCCCCATTAGGGGTCCTATTCCCAAATCCTGAAATCTCTGACTTGGAAGTCTTTCCAAAAGGGTGCAGAGCCTGAGTGAAAAATGCCTGAGACCCCTCTTTAAATGGAGGCTTTGGAGATTGTTACATTGTCCTCTTTGTGGACCCAGAACCTAGGACAGCATTAGTAGGAATTGAATTAACTGGTGTGGACCAATGTATTGAAACCTACTTCCTTAGAGAGTCATGTTGTTCAGCAAGGAAATTCAGGATTTTGACCTGACTCTAATTTGAACTCAGGTCCTCCTGACTTTAGAACTAGTGCTTTATATACTTCACCATCTAGCTGCTTCCTCAATAATTATTTATTAAGCACCTTCTGTGTGCCAGGCATTATGCTAATCATAGAGGATACAGAGTCATTCTACTCTGAAGGAAAGGATACATTCTAATGTGTTAGTTACCATCTATGGATACAATAGATACAATCTAATTTACTAAATTAACTTCATTTCACTTTTTGACAGGGAATGCCTTAAGGTTACTTCGCCAAGATTTTAGCAAGGCCCCTAGTAAAGTAAATATTTTTTGTGAATAAACTGACCATTTGGAGTTAGAAGGGGGCTCAGTGGTGGTGGGGACTCCTGTGTGGCCAGACCAAAAGGTGAGTAGTTGATTGTGCTATAGAGTTCTTATCCAATCATCAAATGAAAAAGCTTTAGAGATCATTTAGCCCAACACTCACTTTTTAAAATATTTTAATTTTTTTTGTATTTAAAAAAAACATTAATGACTTTTGCCATCATATCAGTCAGTCATTTCTGAACCTTCCACCTTTGTTTTAGGGACAAAAGAAATGAATAAGAATTTATATAGACCCACTATGTGCCACAAATTGTACTATCTCTTTATAGATTGTGTCTCATTTGTTGCCCACAACAACCTGAAAGGTAAGCGTTATTATCACCCCTGTTTTACATTTGAAGAAACTGAGGCAGAGAGGTAAAGTGACCATGGCCACACAATGAGTAAGTGTGTGAAGATGACTTTATACTCAGGTCTTCCTGACTCCAGGCCCAATATTCTGCCCACTATGCCCCTAAAATGTCTCTTGTGACAAAGAAAAATAAGTAAAAATGCCCAACCCAGTGACTCCATGGGAAAGTGTATAAAATATTGCCACTTCTGACATGTGGAAGGAGATAGGCTTCTTTATTGATCCTCCTGTGCAAGGGGTTCTTAACCTTGCTGGGATCCTGTTCCCTTTTGGCCTTCTGGGGAAACAGAGGCTTTTAGCATCACTTTGTTGATACACAAAATACATAGGATTATTAAAAATCAAGTTTGTTAAAACAGCTATATATTTTTTTTAATTTTCCAGACCTCAGCTGAGGTAGCATACTGATCTCCCAGGCCATCATTGGATTTTTGATTACTTAAAATTCACCTTCCTTTTCATGTTCCCGCATTTGCATTCCCGTATTTATGTATAATATTCTGTGGGTTTGGGGGCAGTTAGGTGGCACGGTAGATAGAGTACCAGTCAGGAGGACCTGAGTTCAAATCTGGTCTCAGACACTTAACACTTCCTAGCTGTGTGACCCTGGGCAATTTAGTGGAGCAAGAACTCACAGAATACATATATTCTGTGAGTTCTTGCTCCACTTTTCTGCATTGAGTCATACAAATGCCCAGGCCCTTCATTTTACAGGCTCCAAATTTAAGCCTCAGGGAGTTGAAAGGATCTCTTTAAGTTTGTACAAGAAGTAGGTACCTAAGAGTCTTTAGTGGAGTTCTCATGGATCTCTTCTTGAATGAGTGAGGAATAATGAATGAGGAAACATTTATTAAATGTTTACCCTGTTCAAAGCTCTAGAAAAGCAGGACAGTCCCTGCTCTGAAGGAGCTTACCTTTTAATGGGAGAGACAACACTTAGAACTGAAAGTCAGATGGGTAAGTCCCATGAATCTCAGGGACAGTGGCAAAGGAAACGATCTGGCCTCTTCTTTTATTCATTTGTTTACTTATTCACTTATTTGTTTATTCATTGATTGATTGCTGAGGCAGTGGGGGTTAGGTGACTTAACGAGTCACACGATGAGAAAGTGTTAAGAATCTGAGGTCACATTTGAACTCAGGTCTGGCAGACTTCAGGGCTGGTGCTTTATCCACTGCTCCATCTAACTGCCTCAGGCCTCATCTTGATTGTCATTTCACTGATAAAATCCCTTGGGATTGAGGAGCCATTTTGCCAGGGCCAGCAGTTCTTGGGCTCCTGTTTTGTCCAGTGGTTTCTATCAGAGATTTAGATGGCATAAAGTTGGCACAAGGTCCCAAGCACATCTCAAATAAGGGCAATAATGCTATCCTTAACTGCTTCTCAGGGCTGGTGGGAGGTACTTTGAAATAGAAGTAAAAGCCCTTTAAAGTGTAGATCCCAAATAATTTACAAATGAATGTAAGAGCTTCTTCTTGCTTCTTCAGCCAACTCCCTGTATTAGACACGATGATATTCTGAGCATTTGGGTGTACTCCCCCCAAACGGGATTGCAAAATGCTCTGACCTACAGCAACCCCTCCAAATCTATGTCTTCTTCTGCCTTAATTCCCACCTCAGTAAAATGGGTTCAGCTGGATTTGATGTAAGGGGTAGCTAGTTAAAACTAACAGAGCGTTTTGTAATCCCTTTTTTTTGGGACTCTGCCCAAATGCTCAGGGACAATTCATAGGCAAACACGATTGCCAATGCATGTGGAAGGCTTGATGGGCGGACCCTATCCTACTCTCTCTCTCTGTCTGTCTGTCTGTCTGTCTGTCTGTCTGTCTGTCTGTCTTTTTGTCTCTGTCTCTGTCTCTCTGTGTGTCTCTCTCTCTGTCTTTCTCTATCTGTTTTTCTGTGTGTGTGTGTGTGTGTGTCTTTCTGTCTCTCTGTCTCTGTGTCTCTCTCTTTGTCTTTCTGTCTCTCTGTTTTTCTCTCTCTGTTTCTGTGTGTGTGTGTCTTTCTGTCTCTGTCTCTCTGTGTTTCTGTCTCTGTCTTTTTCTCTCTGTCTTTCTGTCTCTTTCTCTGTCTTTCTGTCTCTCTGTCTCTCTATGTCTATCTTTCTATCTCTCTATCTCTGTCTGTCTCTCTGTCTCTGTCTCTGTCTGTCTCTCTCTCTCTCTGTCTCTGTCTCTGTCTCTGTCTTTCTCTCACGGAAGTGTCAGGTTAGTTCCTTCTTGCTGCTGCTTGGTGATTTGATCCACGGTGGCTTATGGATTTTTGGTGTAACCTTGGCCCCCTCTTGCAATAATTAGGACACCTTCCCTTCTGCCTTGGAAACATTAAACCCATGAAAGTCTGGAAGACGACTGCTTTCGTTTAGGGTCTTACTTAAAATTCACCTTCCTTAGGAAAGGGCCCCACATGTGCAAGAATGTTTGTGGCAGCCCTTTTTGTAGTGGCTAGAAACTGGAAATTGAATAGATGCCCTTCAATTGGAGAATGGCTGAATAAATTATGGTATATGAATATCATGGAATATTATTGCTCTGTAAGAAACGACCAGCAAGATGATTTCAGAGAGGCCTGGAGAGACTTGCATGAACTGATGCTGAGTGAAATGAGCAGAACCAGGAGAACATTATACACAGCAACAACAATATTACATGATGATCAATTCTGATGGACATGCTCTCTGCAACAAAGAATTGTCTCAAACCAGTTCCAATTGTTCAGTGAAGAAAGCCATATACACCCAGAGAGAGGGATGTGAAATGTGGACCACAACAGAACATTCTCATACTCTTGATTGATGTTTGCTTACAGTGTTTCCTTTATCTGATATGTCTTTCTTGTAGATACGATTTTACTTGCACAACAATGGTAAGTTTGGAAATATGTATACATATATTCGATTTGCCAATATTTTAACATAATTAACATGTAGTGGATATCCTGCCATCTAGGGGAGGGGTGGGGAGTTGGGGGGGAAAATTTGTAACAGAAAGCTATGTAAGGGTTATTGTTGAAGAATTACCCACACATATGTTATGCAAATAAAATAAAATTTAAAAAAAATTCACCTTCCTTTTTCAGACAGTCGGACATGAACTGAAACAACTGAACAACAACCGCTCCCCCCCACCCCACCCCCGTCTCAAACTTCTTTACCTGCTCACTCACTCAGTAAAGCTGGGCAGTCACACCATGATCCTCTCACTTTATGATTGCTAATACAGTTACATTAACAAAATAATAATCCCATATCTATGGAATCAGAATTCGAACTCAGGTCTCATCATCTTTCCAATTTCTCTAAGACATAATATTTCACTATCTTTTTTTCTTTTTTTTATTAAAACTTTTTATTTGCAAAACATATGTATGGGTAATTCTTCAACATTAACCCTTACAAAGCTTTCTGTTACAAATCATCTAGGGGAGGGGGGGAAGTGGGGGGGGGGGGAATTTGTAACTAAAAGCTATGTAAGGGTTAATGTTGAAGAATTACCCACACATATGTTATGCAAATAACATAAAAAATAAAAAATAATAAAGAAAATAATAAAAAATAAAAATAAAAAATAAAATAAAATATTTGACAAATCGTAATTCACTATCATTTAAAGCTTCCCCATCCACTCCTGATAACGCTGCAAAGTAGTCAGTAAGTGAATTATTTCCTCCAATTGACAGAAAAAGAAATTGAGATTTTGAGAGATTATTGAGATAAGCAGCTTGTGGAGCTAACCGTGTCAGGAGTGGGATGGAAACCCACAGCTGTGGCAGGATAGAAAGAGCACCAGATCTACGTTTAGAAGACAGGGGTTCGAGTCCAGGTTTGCAGTTCCTTTCCTTGTGCATCCTTGGACCATTTGTGCCCTATTGGCCTCAGTTTCCTGCTCTGTAAACTGAAGGGAAGACTTGCTCTCTAGGGCCCTTTCCAAATCTAGCTGCAAGTCCTATAAGTCCAGTGAGCATTCTACCCCTCCCTACCCTCCAGGCCCACTGAGCACCAGACACCAGGCACCTTGGGAGAGGGGGATGCTGGCACAAAAGGGTGAGATCAGGCAGACCAAGCAAACTTCCCCGCCTTCCTTGCTTGTCTGGGGCCCTGCCCTGGCGAGGGCACATCAGGATGGAGGCATATCTAGGCAGGCATCTGACCAGCTGATTTATTTTTGAAAGCAGCCAGCTGCTCTTCCAGGGAGTCTCTGCACCGATGCCCAATTGTGCACCGCCAGAAGTAGTCAACTGCCTGGGCACGCAGCCCCATCGAGCCGCTCAAGGAAGTCTTCTGCCTAAAGAAGCTCTACCACTCCTACAAGGCCCTTCCAGACCCAGAATATCCTCTCTTCTTCCCTCTTTCCTTCCCAGAGCCCCACCTGGGCTGCCTAGTCATCTTGGCTTGGACCTTGAGAGCCCGGACTCTGGGGCAGAGCCAGGACTCCACCCAAAGGTGCCGTCAGGAGAGCCCTCTGGCCACAGCCTTGTGTCTCTCTGCAGGCGGGCAGGTAGGGAGATGAAGAAGCATGCAAAGACAAGCAGCTATCTCACTCAAAAAGGGATGGGAACTGCAGTCAAATCCAGAGGCTGGTGTTCAGTCCTTTCAGTCATGTCCAACTTCTCAGGACTCTACTTGGGGTTTTCTCTACAGAGATGGCAGGATTGTCATTTCCTTCCCCAGCTTCTTCCTTCTCCAGCTCCAGCAAGAAATTCAGATGAGGAAACTGAGGCAAACAGAGTGAAGTGACTTGCCCAGGAAAAGGGATGGGAACTTCAATCAAATCCCGGGGCTGGTGTACAGTCCTTTCAGTCATGTCCAACTTCTCGGACCCTACTTGGGGTGTTCTTTACAGAGATAGCAGGATTGTCCTTTCCTTCCCCAGCTTCTTCCTTCTCCAGCTCCAGATCCAGCAAGAAAATTCAGATGAGGAAACTGAGGCAGAGTGAAATGACTTGTCCAGAATCACCCAGCCAGAGAATGTCTGTGGTCAGATTTGAACTCAGGAAGATGAATCTCCCAGATTCCAAGTCCAGCACTCTGTGCACCCCCTAGCATCCCCAAATCCCATCCCAGAAAGCTCCTAGAGAGGAATCTTGTTATTACATCCTTCATTCAAAGCCAGATTCTGCTCTCTATTCTCTCTGACCTCTCTCAGTCCCCCTTTCAGCATCTCTAAGTGAGGAGGTGACAAAGTTAGGAATTCTTGACCTGGGGAACATGAACATTAAAAATAAAATTTTAATCAGCATTTCAATATGAGTGGTTACTGTTCTAATCCTACACATTTTATTTAAAAATATGCTGAAAGGGACATCTAGGTGGTGCAGTGGATAGAGCACCACCCTGAAGGCAAGAGGACCTGAATTCAAATTTGACCTCAGACATTTAACACCTCCTACCTGTGTGACCCTGGGCAAGTCACTTAACCCCAATTGCCTTAGCAAAAATAAAATAAAATAAAAATATGCTGAAAATCAATATATATATATAAGAATTACACATGTTTAACATATATTGGATTACTTGCCATCTAGGGGAGGGGGGGAAGAGAGGGAGAAATTTAGAACGCAAGATTTTGTGAAGGTGAATGCTGAAAATTATCCATGTATATATTTTGAAAATGAAAAGCTTTAATTAAAAAAAAATATGCTGAAATTCTAGCAGACTTGGGATGGAAAGTGCCATCCACATCCAGAGAGAGCACTATGGAGACTGAATGTGGTTCAAGGTAAAGGGTTTTCACCTTTTTGTTGCTGTTTGTTTGCTTGTATTTTTTCACTTTTGATCTGATTTTTCTTCTGCAACATGAAGAATATGAAAATATGTTTTTAAAAAATCAGAAATGGGGCACCTAGGTGGTGCAGTGGATAGAGCACCAGCCCTGAAGTTAGGAAGATCTGAGTTCAAATTTGGTCTCAGACACAACATTTCCTAGCTGTGTGACCCTGGGCAAGTCACTTAACCTCAATTGCCTCAGCAAAAAAATTAAATTAAATTAAAAGAATCGGAAAGATTTCACCTATATTGGATTGCTTACTGTCTTGGAGAAGAAGGAAGGGGAGAAGGGGAGGAAAAATTTGGAACAAAAGGCTTTGCAGAAGTGAATGTTGATATTTGATTTGTCAAGTATTTTAACATCATTAACATGCCATCTAGGGGAGAAGGTGGGGGGAAGGAGGGAAAAATTTGTAACAGAAGGCTTTGCAAGGGTCAATGCTGAAAAATTATCCATGCATATGTTTTGCAAATAAAAAGCTTTAATAAAAAATAATTACAAGTGGGCAAGTAGAAGCTAATGACTCAATGAAACATCAAGAATAAATCAATGAAAAAATTAAAAAAGAAGTGAATATTGAAAACTATTTTTGCACATATTTGGAAAAATAAAACTATTCAAAATGTTTCAATATGCTGAGAAGGGGTTCATGGGCTTTCCCAGGCTATCACCAAAGGGTTCAAGGGACAAAAAAAAAGACTATATAATATATAATAGCAGTAGCAGAGCTTTTGTAGAGGTTTAATATTTGCAAAATGTTTTCACATGCTGAATTAATTTATGAAATTATTAAATTGGGGCAGGCAACTCAGTACTTTGAGAACTCCCCAGGAAATACCACCAATGACTGTAGAAAGTAATACTTCAGACACACTTTAATAAGGTACAGAGACAAATGGTAAAAAGGGAGGGGCTACAGAGGCAAATGGTATGGGGACTGGATGGGATGGTGGAAGGCAGGAAGGAGAAGGGGGAGAGAGTCAACTAAGTAGCTATGGATTAGAATTGGGAGCACTCAGCTGCATGGACCCAGATGTGATAGGAGAGGGTTGGGGATGGGAGGAGTTTGGGGTTTTATTTTTATAGGACTGGTGAGAGACAATCTAATTCCTAACTCTGCCCCCTTGGGGTTAATTCATTGAAATGTATGTCCACATCATCTCAGAGTTATCAGCAACATCTGGTGCTCTGCTGGTCTTGCTGATGTGAAATTTGGATCTTATCTGAAGCTTCCAGAGAATGGCAGTTAGCAGGATCAAAAGGATCTGTCAGCGAGGTCTAGATGGCTGCCTCTGATCTAGCTCATAGGTGCAGGATGGGATTTTTAACTAATCATACAGTTTGTAAGTTCTGTTCCTTTGATCTATGGGACACTCTGTAAGTAATTTCTACCTTCCTCCTTTGCAATCTCACTTCTTGCTTGTGCACCTTTGTGCTAGCTCCTTATACATTTCCTTGCCTTTCATTCTCCAAAATGACCAAGATGCCTTTCCCATGTAAGTGAATTGGATTTGAGGGAGGGAAGACTGTGCAAGGTCACCAGCCATTTGGGTCCAGTGACCAGATATAGATCAGGATGATCGAAGATGGTGCTGGAGGCAGTGAGGCAGCTAGTTGACTCAGTGGATGGGGTCTGGAGGACCTGAATTCAAATTGATACCTACTAGCTGTGTGATCCTGGAAAAATCCCAGGTGCCTCTCTGAAAAAAATTGGCAATTCTCTCATTAATAGTGATTTAAAGTGATTAAGAGTGACTTAGCAATTTATTTGCTATACTTGGGGGCATGGGGCAGAGGTGATCAGAAACACCTGAACAAGATACAGATTGAACACATGTATATTATTGTTCACTCTAAGCAATAATTCAGGCAGATCTGAATATCTTCCCTTTACAGGTAAGAAAATTGAGTTATAGATTGGTCAAAGGACTCATCCTGCTATATCACACAGCTAGCAAATATCAGAGGAAGGATTTGAACTCAAGTTTTCCTGACTCCAATGCTAGGCTTAGGCTGTAATGCTTCTCCATGTATAGATCAAGAGTATGACATAATGCAGAGAACATCAGGTCTGGGTTCCACCTAAGTCATCAGCCAAACATATCTTGGACCTTTCCCTATAACTGACCCTGATAAAGAAATTGATACTTTGAGGTAACTGGTGGTAGCATGGATAGAGCACAGGGCCTGGAGTCCAGGAAATCAGAATTCAGATTTGGCCCCAGACACTTACTGGGTGCCCCCAGGTAAGTCCCTTAAACCTTTGCCTCAATTTCATGATCTAAAAAGGCCATGACAGTAGCACCCACCTCCCAAGGTTGTTAGGAGGACCACAGGAGATAATATTTGTAAAGTGTTTAGCACAGTTCTAGGCACATAATAGATACTTAATAAGTATTTGTACCCCAGAGAGTGGAATTCTCTGATATGAAAAAATACTCATTTATGAAGTGAGTAGTTTTGCCTGTACTTCTTCTATAAATGCCCCTCTGTCCTGAATGTGGGCACATTTACCCTTGACTCTGTTTCTGTCTCCAATGACCTTTCCCAGTCCTCATTCTCTGGAGCCTCTTCCCCCAATTTGGTAATCTCTTCTGTCTGATCATTGGGACATGATTATCAGGTTCTGTTCCTTCCTGGGTGACCACTCCTCTCATTCATTCAATCCCTCAGGGTTCTGTGCTAGGTCCTCTTCACTTTTTTTTTTTTTATGATTTTATTTTTTCTGATTATAAAGTAGTTTAATACACATTTCTTTATGAATCATGTTGGAAGAGAAAAATCAGAATAAAAGGGAAAAGCCACAAGAGGAAAAAAAAAAGGAAAAAAAGTGAACATAGCATGTGTTGATTTATATTCAGTCTCCATCTTCACTGTCTATACTATTTCCTGTAGGCATCTCATCAGCTCCCAGGGATTTAATTACCACATTTATGCTGAGGATTCTCTACTCTTTCTACACTATCCCAACTTCTGGGTTGATGTCCAATCCCCAATCTCCCACTTGTCTTCCAGACAAATTGAATTGTATGTTAAATAGGCATTTTTTTTCCTGAGGCAATTGGGGTTAAGTGACTTGCCCAAGGTCACACATCAATAGGCATCTTAACCTGCAACCCTGTCCCATTGGCATGGAAATCTCTTTATTGGTTGAAATAAACATCTGCCCTAGGTAAGGTAGGGCAGGAGTTGGGGACAGGCAAGAGTTTCTGTTCTCAGCCAGTCCTGCCTTTGGGGACTCTTCAGGTGAAATCTTCTTTGACGTTAGTCTTGAGCAGCTTCAAGCTTTGAGAGAGAAGATGATAAAAGACCAATCTTACTTTGGGTTACCAAAGGAAAAGAGTCTGGAAGACCCAAAAGGAGCAGGAAGTGTCTGTTGTGGTCCTGTCCCCAGCTTGCCATCCTGGAGGCTTTGGAGAGTTTCCATCTGGGAGAGATGCAGAATGCTTTCTCTTGGTTCAACTGAGTTATCTCACTCCCAATGGGAGGGCAGCACCCTGGGTAGCCTAGCAGTTCTTCTCCTTTGGAGGCCTTCTCCAATTTCTGTTTTGCTAAGATTTAGATAAGGGGGCTTCTTTGTTATTTACTCAAGGTGAAAAAAGCATAGTAATTTATTAATATTATTATATTACAATATACATTATTAATTATATATAATATAAAATAAAACTATTATACAATAAGGATAAATATCATAACAGTAATTAATGTATTATTGTTATAATATTAATAATTATATAGTGAAAGTATAGTGAATTCACTCATTTACATTGTGGAAGTGATTGGTGGGAAAGAAGTCAAATATTGGATATAGACCTTGGGATCTACCTTCCCCCCAAAATGACAAAGTGAGCAAAAGTTAGATTGAGCCATCTACATCCCCCTAAAGGAGCAATATTTGCAGGAACAGATATATTTCTAGCTTATATGCCTTTTCTCTAAGGAGACCAGGATGGTGACCTTTGTCCCCAGCTTCCTGTTTCTTCTCTTGGCAGGAATGAAAGCCCCCTTGGAGAAAGGGGGAGGGGAAGAAGAGGCTGGAGATGGCCCTTCTGCCTCCCTTTGAGCCACACAGAATGAGAGGCCCTTTACCACACATGTAGAGGCCACCATCTTTTTCATCACTACATGTGGACATATCTCTACACACAGGCAATTCTGTAGGATTGTATTATATTTTGCAAGATCCTACAATCTGGGGAGAGGGTGCCATTTCTCTCCCCTAATAGTTTGGACAATTTGCTTTCAGTCCAGGGCTTCTTTATTATATATTTTTTCAGGCTAGCCCATTGTATTTCAAATGGAGCTTCTAGATCACACCTTTGAGACCAAAATCTTTGAATGGTCAATAAAACCCCCCAGGCCTAGGCAGAGTGGCTCCTCCTTTGGATTGATTTTGATGGCTAGAAGTAAGTATAATTAGCAATTGTTTACTACCACCCATCAGGTTAAGACTTGGAGATTTTTCCTCTCCCCTATCCTTACCCCCCACTGGTTTTTTTCCTTTTTATGGGGGTTTTGTGATGGTAAATCCTAAGGCCATCTTCTTTTGCCTTTTGTGATTGAATGAGCATTCTCTTTGACACTCTGAGGCCTGGGAAATGTCCTGCATTTGGAAAGAATGGGTTTTTTTTTGCTTGGATTGGTTTTTTGGGTTTTTTTCCCCTTATTTTTGCTTTTGGCATTTCTTTGGGATGAGATTAATTTCAAAAACAAGATTAAATCTTCCCCTTCTGGGAAAAATTTTTGATTGCATTTCTTTTTTTAATTTTTTTTTCACAAGAAGTAGAATTGTTTTTAGAGCTGCCATCTTGTTTATATTATATTATATCCTTGGTTATATCCTGAAATTGTTTTTCGAAAGTAATTTTGATTTTGTTACATTGGGACATGTAAAAAGTTTAGTCTGGCTTGACTTTATCCTCCTGTTATACAATTGCTGTATGTATTGATACAGTGTATTTTTTGAAAATCTGAGTGCTACTAAATGTGTAATTATTACTTGCTATATGCTGATAAATGGAAAAGTTTTGGTTCTGTTTTCATATTTGAATTAATGTCTTTTGCGATACCATTGTGTAGTTCGGCATGCTAGATTAATCAGAGAGGCCATTTGTTGTAAGACTGGACATTTGTCATTGTGTTAATATTTGTGTATTAATGTGGGCACATCTGGAGCGATCTCTGAAAAAGACAAGAATGAAGATCGTGGATCATTCGATCTCCAATATCAGAAATAGACCGAGATGTTAAGGATGAGGACATTTTAAGGCTATTTGGAAGAAAAGTAGACTAAATATTATAATTATAGCCCAAACTCTACTTCATCTACAAGGCAGAAGCCATCCCCTCTTGTGATAGACCTACTGAAGATCTATCCCATCAGTGCTTCTCCTTGCTTGCCTCAGTGAGTAAGTAGCTTAGCTTCTCTTTGAGTATGGTAATTCAGGCTCTCAGTCAATGCCCACCTAGCTACCAAGGGTTAGGCACAGAAATTATGGCCAATCATGGTGAAACAAGGCATTCAAGGGTCACTCTAATCCATAGGGTTCAGTCTAAGCAAGCTCCGGGCTTTCTCCACTGTGATCCCTGGGAAAAAATTTCCATTGCATTTCTTTCTTTTATTTTTTTCCCAGAGGAAAGAGAATTTTTTTAGAGCTGCCACTTTGTTTATATGATATTATATTCTTGGTTATATTCTGAAATTGTTTTTTCAAAGTAATTTTGATTTTGTTACATGGGCACACGTAAGAAGCTTATTCTGGCTTGGTTTTTTCCTTCTGTTATGCAATTGTTGTACATACTGATACAGTGTATTTCTTGAAAGTTTGAATACGACTAAATGTATAATTATTACTTGCCATATGCTGATAAATGGATCCATCCAGTGATGATCTGTGGTCCCAGAAGCTGAGGTAATCAGGTAAGAGATGGAATAGCACCCAAAGGAATGGAGCCCCTGGAAGCCTGACATAAAATCACCCCCATCAGGTAATCATCAGAGTAACCGAGTAACTCATTTTGTTTATAACTGTGAATTATATGGACATACTTACATTGGCTGTAGTGAAAGAGAACTGGTCACTGGTCACAGCAAATTTAAAATCTGATCCAGCTTCTGGAAACCAGAGTAGGGCCTGGGAAGGAGTCACTCTGGGCCCCCAAGGCCAGCCACATGAACCTCATCAATTTCTTGTGGATCTATTCCATTTGAGCTCATAGGATGTCATGCAGAGGACTCGTTTTCCAAGTTGCTCACTTGACAGATATTTGTGTAAAATAACTTTAAAGCCTATGACATGGCTTGGATATGGTGGTCTGAGTGATAAAGAATATCCATACCTGGGTACATCCAGCAGGAGGCTGCAATCAATAAAATGAAACCCAATACTTCCAGAGGTTGAATATCCATGCGTCCTGTGCAGAGGCTGACAAGAGTCTAGAGACAAAATACCAGTGACTATCACAACAGCCCCAACTGTTTACCCTGTGACATATAAAAAGTTTGAGAGATAATTCTGGGTAATTTTTTTTAATTAATTATGCTAGCAGTCAATTTATCAGAAATGAATGAAAATCCCCTATTTTATTGAATAATGCTTAGTTTTGCTGGATAGTTGATTCTTGACTGTGGTCCAAGATCCATTGCCTTCCAGAATATCATATTCCCAGCTCTCTGATTCTTTAATGTAGAAGCTGCTAAATTCTGAGTAATCCTAATTGTGGTCCCTCGGTATTTGAATTGTTTCTTCCTGGATGCTTGCATATTTTCTCTTTGTTCTGATAATTCTAGAATTAACTAGAACATTCTTTGGAGTTTTCAGTTTTCATTTTGGGATCTTTTTCAGCAAGTGATCAACGGATTCTTTCCATGACTATTTTATTCTTTGGTTCTAGAATATCAAGCAGTTTTCCTTGATGATTTCTTGAAAGATGTTGCCCAGGATTTTTTTTTTTTTGAGGGTTTTCAGGTAAGTCCAATAATTCTTAGATTGTCTCCCTTGGATCTATTTTCCAGGTCGTTGTTTTCCCAATGAGGTATTTTATATTTTCTTTTTTTGGTCTTGTTTGATCCTTGAAGTCTCATTAAGTCATTCACTTCCATTTGTCCAATTCTAATTTTTAGTGAATTATTTTCTTGAATTAGCTTTTTTTTTTCTTTTATCTCCTTTTGCATTTGGTCAATTGTGCTTTTATTTATTTATTTTTTAAATTTAATTAATTAATTAATTTATTTTTGCTGGGGTTAAGTGACTTGCCCAGGGTCACACAGCTAGGAAGTGTTAAGTGTCTGTGACCAGATTTGAACTCTGGTCCTCGGGACTTCAGAGCTAGTGCTCTATCCACTGCACCACCTCAATACCCCTCAATTGTACTTTTAAATTGTTTTGTTTGGTGGATTTTCCCCCTCATTTTGCCAATTCCGTTTTTAAGGAGTTGTTTTCTCTTTCCATTTTGCCAAATTTTTTAAGAAGTTATTTTCTTCAGTCCATTTCTATGCTTCCTTTTCCAAGTTGTTGCTTTTTCCCCCTAAACCTTCATAACTCTCCTACATAGCTCTTATTTCTTTTTCTCATTTTTCTTCTATCTTTCCTTTAAAATCCTTTTTGAATTCTTCCAAGAAAGCTTTTTGAACTGGAGACTAGTTCATATCCCCCTTTGAGGCTTCATGTGAAAACATCTTGCCTTTGCTGTCCATCTTCTGAGTTTGTAGTCTGATTTTCCCTGTCCCTATAGTAGCTCTTTATAGTCAGAACTCTTTTTTGTTTTTTAGCTTATTTTTAAAAATTGAACTCCATCCCTAGGACACAGGAAAGATTGTCCCAAGCTTCTTGGACAGGGGGACAGGGGCATCTCACTGACTGCGCTGAAGTTGGTGGTGCTGCTTTGAGCTTGCCCAAGTCGAGCTTGTTATGCTAGGGTTTGGATGCTCACAATTTGCCTTCTGTAGTTGCCTTGAAGGTTTCACAGCTGTTCTGCTTATCCACTGCCCTTTTGAACCAGGACAGAGTAACCAATTTTGCTGTATTTTGGCCTAGGAGCCTCCCACTAGATTCCCCAAACTGGGCATTGCCTATCTTGGGCTATATTACCCCTGCCCAGTTGAGACTGACCTTTCCTGAAGTCCTTCCAAATTATCTTAAGCTGAAAAATTATTATGCTCCAAATGTTTGTGGGTTCTGTCAGTCCAAAATCTGTTCAGAAATTTTTGGTTCAGTGTTGATTCCAAAGGAAACTGGAGAGAGCTCAAGTGATGTCCTGTGTACTTACTCTGTTATTTTGGTGCTGCCCCTTCATGTTAGCAGATAATTAATCAAAGGGTCCATGGCATTTTTGAATGCCAAAGACCCCTCATGGAACCCACTCAATGCTTATATGTCCTTGGAAGAATAGATTTTTCTGAAGGTGACAATCAACTCTGGTTAACAATTGATGAGAAGAATAAATATGCTAATGAGAAGGGTACATAATCCAATAAGGGGCTGGGAGACTGACTTTAAAGGCTTTTAATCCCAGACCACTCCCAGCCTTGGATAATTTAAATTAGTACTTCTTAGACGTTTTGTACTTGCAACCCCTTTTTGCCCAAGAAATTTTCACCTGACTCTAAGTATATACATATATGAAATAGGGAGATATGGCAAACATTTACTAATAATAAGTCATAATTTTGCAGCCTCCATATTACAAGACCCCATATGGGGTTGCAACTCACAGTTTAAGAAGCTGAAATCTTGACAAAGGATCTATTTTCCCTTTACCCTCGACCCAAGCCTGAGTAGAACACAATGGGTTTCCCCACTTGGGTGGAGTCTGAACAAGATTGAGAAGAAAGTTAATCTATTCTCATTATCAGATACCTCAATATATTAGATACCTCAATAGAGAATGAAGAGCTAGAAAGGGAAAAACCTTGGTTCTTTTCAATAATTGGCTATTTAATAATCATTTCTCTCAGCTCTCAATGCTGGATCCTGAGGTATTTAACTTTGAAGACTATCCAGTACCATCAGAATGAAAGGATAACTTGAGGCTGAAACTCAGCAAGAAAACAAGTTTTTATTGCATGGGTGGGATGTGCTACGCACAGAATGTAGCCAACCAATTCTAGACGATTCAGAGAAAGATCTAGGACTTCTCTGTTTATGATGGAGGAGCTCAGAACCCATTTCAGAGACAAACTGGTTGATGTCATCCTCACAGAATTTTGGCAGCTTTTGTACAGAATCGATAATGGCGGTGTCTAAGAAAAACAGAAAGCTACCAATGTGTGTCAATAATCAAATGTAGAGGGGAAAGACTAAAGTGGACCAAGATATGATAGGGTGAGTGCAAGATGTCCAGGATTATCTGTCAGGCAGCCTGTGGTCTTCAGTCTTGGATTTACATAATGGATATTTTTGTTGTTCAACCATTTCCAAACCATTTGGAATTTTTTTTTTTTTTTTTGCAAAGTTTGCCATTTCTTTCTCCAGCTCATTTTGCAAATGAGGAACTGAAGCAAACTGGGTGAAGTGACTTGCCCACGGTCATTCACCTAGTATATATCTGAACTCATGAAGATGAGTCTTTCTGATTCCAAGCCTAGTAATGCTCTATCCTATCCACTATGCCCATAATAGATATTACCTGATTCCCGTGTCTGAGGAAGGAAAAGACTGTTCTCAGAATTCAAGGAACTCACAAGTTAGCTGACCAATGGAAAGCTTACCCATTCAAATTTTTTTTTGGAGCCTGGGAAATTTGATTCACTAAATCACTCCAGTGAAGGGAGGGAGTCCCAATGGGACTATTCACTGCAACCAACTTTTGCCCAGATAAGAGTTAGTAGAACTTTTTAATGAGCAGATGGAGAGAACTGATGGATAATGATCTAGGAAAAGGCTGAGAAGAGATGCTTGATCAGCTGTCCAAAGACTTTGTTTAGTATTCAGAGATGGGGACTGAAGGTCATATATCCAGTGCAGAAAATTGTGTGTATTATTACAGGGTAAGAGAACTGAATGTAAATTCAGTTCCTTTCATGTCCAAAATTGCTACAGAGGGTTCTAGGATACAGATTCAAACCCCAAATCCTGGAGCTACTGATAGACAATCCAGAATGGTTGACAGTCCAAGAGTAGAAACATAGGTCTACACTGACCCTGATGGTCAGCCCATGACATACTAGCTCTGGTATAAGAGCTGAGATATCAGTCAGTGACAGGAAGACTAAGCCTATTAGACCAAAGTCACTAAGCTCAGTTATGAGGTTGTGGGTAAACTTGAAGATATAGTTCTACCTCCCTGGGAGATAATACTAAGAAATGGCTTATGCAAAAAGTGCCTTAGATGTAACATTTATGACTATCCACTATGGCCCATAATGGATATTACCTGATTCCTGTGTCTGAGGAAGAAAAAGACTTCTCTCAAAATCCAAGGGACTCATAAGTTAGCTGACCAATGGAAAGCTAACCCTTCAAATTTTTTGGGAGACTGGGCAATTTAATTCACTAAATCACCTCAGTGAATGAATTACTACATGTTTAAAGTGCTTGCTTTTATTTTTCCTTTATGTTCATTTGACTGTATTTTGCCTATAATAATATCTGTGAATTGTTTTGCATATGGGCTATTCCTTATTGTTAGATTCTGCTTGATATATAGACCTATTTGGTGCAGTTGGCTAGCTTCACCTTGTTCATTAATTGGGCTTATTGCTTTTAATTGATTTCTGTGTCCTATGGATATGTATGTAATTCTAAATAGTGCTCATGTACTCCTTTGTGTAGTGACATGCTGTCACTGTAATGTCTTCACAGGTAATTCTCTATATCGTGCCATATTTACTGTGTGTATTGTTAATGTGCATTTCTTTTAGTTTCAATAGCATTGGATATTGGTTATCGTGACCAGGAAAAATCATCCTTGTTATTTTGAAGCATTGATTTTTATGTTTATACTATATACTTAAAGGTTTTGGACTTGCCCCAGCTGATGTCTGCAAGAGACTGAAAAGAGTTTCAGCCCCAGGAGGAATGTAAGCCCTGTTCCGAGGCCCATTGACATGGGAAACACCTTCCTTCCTTCCTTCCTTCCTTCCTTCCTTCCTTCCTTCTTCTCCTTCCTTCCTTCCTTCCTTCCCTCCTTCCATCCTTCCTTCCCTCCTTCCTTCTTTCCTTCCTTCCTTCCTTTTTCTTCCCTTCCTTCCTTCCCTCTGTCTTCCTCTCCTCTTCTCTTTCTCTCCTTCTGTCTTCATGGACTATGTTACCCCTGAGCTGCTCAAAGCCTTTCATTCCCCTTCTAAGTCCCAGTCTTCCTACCCCACCCCCTCACATAAGCTTTGATCCAAGGACACCGGCCTTCTGGCTGTTCCATAAACAGGACGGCCCAGCCCTCAGCTCTAGACATTTTCTCTGGCTATTCCTCATGCTTGGAGCACTCTGCTCCTTCTACTCCCCCTAATGACCTCCCTAACGTTTTTCCACTCTAAAACTCTCAAGCCCCAAACACTTGGCTTCCCCTAATTTTAGGGGCTACCTGAACCCCAATTCCATTTAACCATGTAAAAGTCAAATAAGCTTTTATAAAAGAATATTTCCTTCAGAAGCATATCATGCACCAATATACAAATCCCACCCTTTCTCACCCCACCCTATCCCCACCTCTGGGAAGGAACTCAGTTTCTTCATAATATCAGTCCCACCAAGTTCTAAATCCCAAACCTCTACAAACCTGTGCCCTTGTCCCCTGGCTTCTTGTGGCTTGGGACTGGACTGGGAGCAACATCTGTCCTGGAATCCTGGCTCCAAGGTCACCATGACTTGAATGTCCAGGTCTGGGAATTACATGGACTGTGGTTAGAACGGAAAGGAGATCAAACAGATCCAAGCCCTCAATGTGAATTAAGCCTTGGCTCCTAAATGGGAGAGGGGGAGGTAGCTCTTCCCTCATAGCCGGGTAAGTTTATGGTGTTCATGCTTTTGGTGAGCAAGACTTTCATCCCTTAGACATGGCTGGAAAGAGTAAAGGAGATCTCAATGGAGTCTTTTTTTGGGTCCCATTTCCAGTTCTCTTCCCTGCCCAGATTTAGTGTCTGAAAAAGAAAGGCTCCTTGTTTCCCAGGAATATCCAAGTGACACAAAGATGTGATTAGGATGAGAGAGCTTAAGCAAATCAGCCCTCGGGGTTCTTTGAAGATTTATCATTTCAGGGCTCCAAAGTCTCTGAGGAATGTTAATTAATAACCTCAAGGTTCCTTCCAGGAGAGTAAATATGCTATTAAATTCTTCAGTTGACATGGAGAGAGGGCGAGTCATTCTCAGAAGAAGCAGCTTTAGAACTGAGATCCTAGGGGGCAACAGTCAGGACTCCTGACTTCTTGGCGATAATATTGTCCTGAAGAATTAGCAGGTCACTCCTTAGCTCAAGAAGCTTCAGTGATTCACTTTTCCTTTATGATAACAGGAGTTAAGGAGTTAGAACAATACTCGTAGCAAACTCTACTGAAAAACAGCACCATCAACTGATCAATCGATAAGTATTTATTAAACACTTATTATGTACCTGGCACTTGAGAAATAAATAAAAGGAAAGAAACGAGGACTTTAGCCCCAGCTCAAATTGCATTTGCATGAGCCATTCTACCATCTATGTTTGGGTGAAAGATGGAGTTGGGGAGAGCTTAGAAGAAGAAAGAACCAGGTCCTCTGGCTTCCTGTTTAGAGAGAGGGCATAAAGTGTCAGACTTTCTTTAGGGTCCTAAAGGGAGAAAAAGTGTGTGAAAAGAAACCAACATGTGAAGGAGCTGGCACCCCAATCACATCTGTTTTCAGTTTGTTTCTACTTGAGACTACAGGGAATCCCTCTTGAGCCAGATCTGGTGCCTTTATTTCCTTTTTTTTTTTCTTTTAAGCCTTTTATTTTCAAAACATATGCACAGATAATTTTTTAACATTAACCCTTGCAAAGCCTTGTGTTTCAGGTTTTCTCCTCCTTCCCCCTATCCCTTCCCCTAGATAGCAAGCAATCCAATATATGTTAAACAGGTTAAAATATATGTTAAATCCAATATGTATAAACATATTTATACAATTCTCTTGCTGCACAAGAAAAATCAGATAAAAAAAGAAGTAAAACAAAATGCAAGCAAACAACAACAAAAAGAGTGAAAATGCTATATTGTTCAGTTTCAGTTACCACAGTCTCTCTCTGGCTGGAGATGGTCTCTTCATCACTAGATCACTGGAACTGGCACCAATCATCTCATTGTTGGAAAGAGTCACATTCATCAGAATTGATCTTCGTATAATCTTGCTGTTGCCATGTACAATGATCTCCTGGTTGTGCTCACTTCACTCAGCATCAGTTCATGTAACTTTCTAAAATCATCCTGTTGATAATTTCTTACAGAACAATAATATTCCATAACACTCATAAACTATAACTTATTCAGCCACTCTCCAGCTGATAGGCATCCACTCAGTTTCCAGTTTCTTGTCATACAAAAAGGGATGCCACAAACATTCTTGCACATGTGGGGCCCTTTCACTTTCTTTAAGATCTTTTAAGCCCAGTAGAAACACTGCTGGGTCAAAGGGTATGCACAATTTGATAACTTTTTGAGCAGAGTTCCAAATTGCTCTCCAGAATGGCTGGATCTGTTCACAACTCCACCAACAATGTATCAGTGTCCCAGCCTTCCCTCCAACATTGGTCATTATCTTTTCCTGTCATTTTAGCCAATCTGACAGGTGTCTAATGGTATCTGAGTTGTTTTAATTTGCATTTCTCTGAACAATAATGATTTAGTGGTACCTTTATTTCCATTGAGAGAATAATTCATTTTGTATATTGTCTTGGATGGGAGCCATCATTGGTTGCCTTGACTTGTGTCTTCCTACTGAACTCTGATGGCTCTGGAGGAGAGAGACTGATGATTTTGCACTACTCTTTAGATCCAATTTTCTTGCAATGTCAAGCTACCACTCTCCTAAAGTCATTGGGTCTCTTTAAGAAAGAAGGACAGGGGGCAGGCAGCTAGTGGTGCAGGAGAGTGATAAGCTTGATTTTGCAAGAGAAAGAAAATAAAATACAAGTAAACAACAACAAAAAGATTGAGAATGTTAATGCTGTTCCCTTTTGCCTCCTAGTAGGAATATGTTTCCCTTGGGAAAGGGTGGGAAGAGGAAACTAGAGATATCATACCTCTCTATGAACCACAAATAAACAGACCCATGTGGACACCACAATGTACATTGGGAGTGTATGCATGTGCATATACATACAGAGACTTTATTCTCTTTTATAAAGAAGAGAATACATATATGAGAGTTAATTTTGAGGGGGGGTGGGAAGAAAGGCATTAGCAGTTGGAGGGGTGAGAAATTTTTCATATAGAAGAAGATACTAGACATCTGTCTCTGTCTCTCTCTCCCAAGATGAGAGAGATTTGGGCATATTTCAAAGCAATATGGAAGAAACCATTAGAAAAATGATTGAAGATTAGAGAAGTAACTGAGGTTACAATCTGCTGGAAAAGATGGAGGCTTTAGATTAAGTAAGCCATATAAAAGGCTTTGTAAAGGAGAAGGACTGTATCCTTGTTGGAGATGGAGTGAAAGGGATGATGTAAGTCCAAAGGAGAAATTGAGTGAGACAGTAAGACATGATGTTATGGGGCTTTGAGAAGAAGAGAGGAAAAGAATGAGTTTATAGCGCTTCAAAATCCTTCATAACATGCCCCCTTTCTACATTTCCATTCTTCTTCCTTTCCTCCACATATTCTGTGAACCAGTGATACTGGCCTTCTGGCTTTTCCTTGAGCAACACACTCCATCGTCAAACGTCAATTGTTTTCACTGGATTTCCTTGATCCCTTTCCTCATCTCTCTCTGCCTCCTGGTTTTTGGGGCTGCTTTCAAATGCTAGCAAAAATTCTGTCTTCTCTAAGTCTTTCCAGATTTCCCTTATTAGTGCCTTTCCTCTTTTTACCCCTGGTGTATCTTGTATACCTCTTATTTGTATGTGATTGTTTGTGGGTTATTTTTCTCATTAAACTGTAAGCTCTTTGAGGGCATGGTCTGTTTTTACCCCCAGCACTTAGAACAGTGCCTGGTACACAGCAGGCACTTAATAAATGTCTGTTGGCTGCCTCCATGAATGATTTAAAATTCCTCTGTGAACTGAAGGGCAAAGGCTACAGGCTGAGAGAGAGGAGGTAGGAGGAGTTGTGTGGAGAGATTTCCTGTAAAGTGAGATAGGGAATCACTTAGTATTGCTTTGCTGAGGGAGATGCCTGATTGAAATTGAAATGTATTGATCAGACAGAAATGTGGCTTAGTCCAGTTCTGTTCTTCTTCATGTTAATAGGAAAGGCCGGGGCAGATGGTGCAAGCAACTTGGGGATGAGTTTGGCAAGATACGAACAGTAATGGGACAAAGGAATAAAAGAGGATAGTATCAAGTTGAACTGATTAATTATAGGATTGAGATTGAGAAGAAATGAATTTAGAACAGGGCTAATGACCCGAGAAAGCATCAAAGAGCAGAGGAATTGGAAGCGTTGTGAAAAGTGAAGAAATTTGACTTTAGGAAGGATGAAGAACAAGGAGAGAGAGAAAAATAGGAGGTCATGATCAGGAGAAGGATATCCATTTTAAATAAGGGAAATGGAATGCATGTGAGTAAGGGTGAGATCCAAAGATCCTGCTAAGTAGGATTGAGGAGGAATAGGAGAGGAGGTCATGGGATTAAAAGGGACTGAGGAATGGAAAGCTTAGGGAGTTTGAAGGAGCATCAACCTATGGTGAAGACTGCTGATGTAAAGGCCAGATTTGGCAAGAAAAGGAAAATGGTGAGCCAGGCGCTGACCTTCACAAGAAAGGAGGGAGAATGATCTAAACCATAATTTGGATTGGGTGGAAAACTGTGTTAATGGGAATTAATTGCAGGACAGTGAGAAACAGTTATTATAGAGAAGTCTGAGAATGAGGTGTGTTCTGACCTCCTATAGAATCAGGGGTAGGGATGAAGGTACAGCCGGTGATAGAAAGAAAGGCAAAGGATGCAATCAGAAGCATGATAAACAGAGAGTTGATGAAGAAGACGTTGTGAATGATCTGACCCCTATAGGATCAGTGTATCAAGGGGTAAGGATGAACGTTCAGCCAGTGATAGAAAGGCGAAGGATGCAATCATCAGTCATCAGATGGGAAGGAACCATGTCTCAGGGAGGGCTAGTAAATGGATGGGATGTGCAAGATGTCTAAGACATGGGGAAGATTCTTTATCATGAAGTACAAACTCTAGAAAGCACAGAGAAAGAGAGGGGAAGGGATGGAGTGGGATAAATAGAGTCTGGTTGAGGAGAATGGGAATGAGAGGCTAATAGTTGTGGGCTAATAGAGTTCTCCTATGGGGTTTAAGATAGACTAATATAGGAATAAGGAGGGAAATAGGGAGAGAGGATTGTTAGCCAGAGGGGTAATAATAGGTATCAGCTTAAAGCTATTTGGTACTTGCTAAATTTTCTATGGTTCCCAAAAGTAGCCACAGCCTGGCAAAATTGTCTCAGTGGATGGGCTAAACTAGGGTAAGAAACTGAAAGGCCTCAAACCCATTTTTGAGTTAGAAGGATGTTGTTCCCAAAGCATGTGAATATTCTCCCACTGGAATGGGAAAATGAAAACAATTTGTTCCATGGCTGAAGCAGGTGCTGGGGAACGCTTAGAGTTTGATCAGACATCAAAGTCACCAAGGTCATCCATTGCATTTCATGCCAGTGCCAATGGTTTTAACTTTTGTCTTGTCACTGGACTTCAATGGCAGAAATAATATATCATAGATTAGTGTTAGAGAAACCCAAAGACTTGGCAGTTGGATTCCCAGATATTTTATTCACTCTATAATTATTTTAAATTTCCCATTCTCTATGCTAGATTTTGCTTTTAACACAATTATTTTATTAAAAAAATTTTTTTTTCAAAAGCTCTTCCAGGAATTCTTGCTGAGCTTGAATTCAACTTCCCCTTTTTTTCTTTTTAAAGCTGTAAGGCATATTATAGGTGTTTTGACATAGTCGCCTTCTTCTTTATGTCTTGATCTTCCCTGTCACTATATGATCACGTTCTTTGTTGTTGTTGTGGTTTGCTCACTTTCCCAACCTATATTTTGTTTGAACTTCATATGAAAATTGGGATTTATAAGTGGGGGAGGGGGGGCATTGTCACAAGCTTCAGGTTTTTTCACATTGCTGTTATCAATCAGAGCTAGTTCTGGAAATTTAGAAATTTTGAATGTTTCCAAGATGTTGTGATCCCCAGAAGAGATGTGGTCACTGTTCCCTTGCAATCACAATTGATACTATTCTCAGGATCATTGTTTTCTTTGTAATCAGAAGCAATACTCCTCCTTGGGGGCCCTACTTTCTTGGGCCTGCAAGTATTCCTCTTCTTCCTGGAAATGTGACCTGGAAGTGGGCATAGGCAACAGAGTTTCCAAACAGCAAGTGGTCCTTTGCCTAACGCTACTGCACTCTCTTTCTAACTAGTCGCCGATCCCTTTATTGTCTCTGGCTTAAGAAATCCCAAAGCTACTGCTGCTGCTTCCCAGCCACATCCAAGGTCTCTGTGTTATCACATGTGCTCCAGGCCAGCCCTCATCTATATCACAGACCTCCCCTTCTGATGTCCTAAATCACCTTGGGCTGGAAAAATGTTTCACCCTCACCTTTTGTTGGCTCTGCCACTCAAGCAGCAATTTGAGGCATTTTTAAGTTGTTTGGAGGGGAATATGGGAGAGCTTTATGTTATACTTCCTCTACTCTGCCATTTTGGTCTTTGATTTCTTTCTTTCTTTTCTTTTCTTTTTTTTTTTTTTTTGCTGAGGCAATTGGGGTTAAGTAATTTGCCTGGGGTCACTGGAAGTCTTATGTGTGTCTGAGACCAGATTTGAACTCAGGTCCTCCTGACTTCAGGGCTGGTGCTCTATCCACTGCCCCACCTAGCTGCCCCCTTTGATTTCATTTTTAAAAGTATTTTAAAACTTTGAAGATTCTTGCCTCATCTCTTCTAGGGATTCTAGTTTTACTGTACCCAATCAATATTTTTTATTTGAGGTTTTGTTTGTATATATTTTGAAATAATTTTCTTGTTCCGGGTTTATTTTCTGAGCATCTTAAAACACGATATTCTTCTCGGCCTCCCCCTGCCGAATTTCCCTTAAGCTGTTTGTAGTTTTTATGACATCACTCTATTTCTCTGGATTTATCCCTTGGTCCTCTCTTAACCTGTCATATTTATTGTGTTGGATATTTTTTTCTGTTTACTCAATTTTAAATTTTATTTAAAATTTTTTTCTTTTTTTTGCAAGGCAGTTGGGGGTTAATTGACTTGTTCAGAGTCACACAGATAGTAAGTGTTAAGTATCTGAGGCCACTTTTGAACACAGGTTCTCCTGACTTCAGAGCTGGTGCTCTATTCACTGTGCTATCTAGCTGTTCCCTTTTCAAAAATTTTCAATGGTATTTTATTTTTCCAAATACATGTAAAGATAGTTTTCAACATTCATTTTTTGTAAGAATTTGCGTTTCAAATTTTTCTCCCTCTCTCCCTTACCTGTCCCCTCCCCAAGACAGTAAGTAATATGATATGAGTTAAATACATGCAATTATTTTAAATATATTTTCATATTTATTATGTTGTATAAGAAAAAATCAGACCAAAAGGAAAAAAAAAACATAAAAAAGAAAGAAACAAAGAAACAAAGATTTGATCCACATTCAGTCTCTGGATGTGGATGGTATTTTCCATCCCAAGCCTAAAGAAATTGCTTTAAGTCATCTCATTGAATTGACTCAAATATATAAGAATTCAAGCCATTCTCCAATGGATAAATGGTGAAAAGATATGAACAGACAATTTTCAGACGAAGAAATTGAAACTATTTCCGGTCACATGAAAAGGTGCTCCAAGTCACTATTGATCAGAGAAATGCAAATTAAGACAACTCTGAGATACCACTACACACCTGTCAGATTGGCTAAAATGACAGGAAATGATAATGATAACTGTTGGAGGGGATGTGGGAAAAGTGGGACACTGATACATTGTTGGTGGAACTGTGAACGGATCCAACCATTCTGGAGAGCAATTTGGAGCTATGCTCAAAAAGTTGTCAAACTGTGCATACCCTTTGACCCAGCAGTGTTTCTACTGGGCCTATATCCCAAAGAGATTTTAAAGGAGGGAAAGGGACCCACATGTGCAAAAATGTTTGTGGCAGCCCTTTTTGTAGTGGCAAGAAACTAGAAACTGAATGGATGCCCATCAATTGGAGAATGGCTGAATAAATTATGGTATATGAATGTTATGGAATATTATTGTTCTGTAAGAAACGACCAACAGGAGGATTTCAGAGAGGCCTGGAGAGACTTGCATGAACTGATGCTGAGTGAAATCAGCAGAACCAGAAGAACATTATACACAGCAACAAGACTATAAGATGATCAATTTTGATGGACATGGTTCTCTTCAACAATGATGTGATTCAAACCAGTTGTTCAGCGATGAAGATAGTCATATACATCCAGAGAGAGGCCGGTGGGAACTGAGAGTGAACCACAACACAGCATTTTAACGCTTTCTGTGAATATTTCCATGCATTTTGTTTTCCTTCTTAGGTTGTTTTTTCTTCTTCTTTTTCTAGATCTGATGTTTCTTGTGCAGTAAGATAACTGTATAGATATGTATACATGTTTTGTATTTGTCATATAATTTATCCTATTTAGCATGTATTAGATTACCTGTCATCTAGAGGTGGGGGTGGGGGGAAGGAGGAGAAAAGCTTGGGAAAAAAAAGTTTTTGCAAAGGTCAATGTTGAAAAATTACTCATATGTTTTGTAAATAAAAAGCTTTATAAAAATAAAAAAAAAGTCATCTTATTGCTGAGAAGATGATCATAGTTGATCATCACATCATCTTGTGGTTACTGTGCACCATGTTCCCTTGGTTCTGTTAACTTCATTCAGCACCAGTTCATTAAGTCTCTCCAGGCTTTTCTGAAATCAGTCATTTCTTACAGAACAAAAATATTCCATTACATTCATATACCATCACTTATTCAGTCATTTCTCAATGGAAGGGCATGTACTCAATTTCCGGGTCCTTGCCTCTACAAAAAGGGCTGCCACAAACAATTTTGCACATGTGGGTTCCTTTCCCTCCTTTCAGATCTCTTTGGGATATAAGCCCAATAGAAACACTGCTGGGTCAAAGGGTATGCACAGTTTGATAGCCCTTTGGACATAGTTACAAATTGCTCTCCAGAATGGTTGGATCATTTCACAACTCCAACAATGTATTAGTATTCCAGCTTTCCCAAATCTCCAACATTTATCATTATCTTTTCCCATTACCTTAGTCAATCTAAGAGGTGTGAAGTAGTACCTAGAATTATCTTACTATGTATTTCTCTACTCAATAGTGATTTAGAGCATTTTTTCATGACTATAAATAGCTTTAATTTCTTCCTCTGAAAATTGTTCATATTCTTTGACCATTTATCAATTGGGAAATGCCTTGGATTCTTATACATTTGTTATTCAATTTTAGCCTCAGTGTCTAGATTGGTGGAATGTAAGTGGTCAAATGCCTTTTGCACTCTGTTGTTTGGTTTTCTCCCTTCTTAGTCTGGGTGCCACTACCCCTGTTGGATAAGATGGGTGACATTAGGTCCTGCCCTCTGCCTTGATTCTGCATCTGCCTCCTAGAGGTTATTCCATAGCAAGCACTGAGCTTGCTCAGTTTCTGGATTCACTTTGCACTCTGTCCTGTTCAGAGTCGGGTCCATTCCCTATTTTGAACACGATAGACTTCAGTGAAATGTTGGAGAACAAACTAGTTTCAGGCCTCTGACCCACTCCCTCTAGTGATGGACCTGCCTCTTGCTATGACTCTGCCAGTATTCTGAAGTCTGCAAATGCAGACCCTGTGGATTGTAACCAGTGCAGACTGGTACTGTTTCCTATTTGTCTTCTGAAAGATCCAGCTTCAAGTAACCAATTGCTGGAGCTTGTGACTCTCCCTTCACCCACCACCTCAAAATTGGCTTCTTGTCCTTTGAAAGATACACACAAAAAAGAAAGATTAAAAAATATATCGGCCATTATGTTTTCAAGATCAGTACACTATTGATGGCGGAGATCAGACAGGAGTCTCTGTAACCTCCTCTAACCCTCCCTCAAACCAACAACATATGAAGCCTCTAGACTGATTTTGAAGCAAAAAAATCCACAATATCTGGAGGACAACACATTTCTAGAAGAAGATACTCTGGAAGAACCTCAAAACAGGTCTGTTTTAATTGGGCAGAGGGGTGGTCTGCTGAAACCAGACTGCAGTGCAGGGAGACCGGGGAAGGGAGCTGGAGCAGGGAGCTGGAACAGGAGTCGGAACAGGAGTGTGAGGGCTGTGCTTTTCACACACCTGGGAGTCTTCTGTGGGCTTCTTGGGCCAATCTGTGCTGATTGTGGGCAGGTGGTTTGGAGGGTCTGCCTTTTGTGGGGGGTAGATTGTGAACCACTGAACCCTGATGAGCATTGGACCTAGCTGCCATTACACAGCACCCTAGGGCGATCAATCAATCAGCAGAACTGATCAGCACTTAAAATAATCCAATCAGAGGTACTGCCCAGCACTTGACATAATTCAATCAGCAGAACTGCCCCAGGGCGAATTAAAGCAGAATTGCCCAGCACCTAAAATAACTCAATCAGCAGAACTGCCCCAGGGCAAATTAAAGCAGCTGTCCCACCTTTGCCTTGAACAGGCCTCATACCTTAAAAAAAAAAAAAAAATGAATAGATGCAGAAAAAGCATTTGATAAAATCCAACATCAATTCCTATTAAAAACACTAGAGAGTATAGGAATTAAAGGACTTTTCCTTAAAATAGTCAGTAGCATCTATTTAAAACCATCAGCTAGCATCATATGTAATGGTGATAAACTGGAACCATTCCCAATAAGATCAGGGGTGAAACAAGGTTGCCCACTCTCACCATTACTATTCAAAATTGTATTAGAAATGCTAGCTTTGGCAATAAGACAAGAAAAAGAGATTAAAGGAATTAGAGTAGGTCATGAGGAAACCAAATTATCATTCTTTGCAAATGATATGATGGTCTACTTAGAGAACCCTACAGAATCAACTAAAAAACTATTAGAATTAATCCACAACTTTAGCAAAGTTGCAGGATACAGAATAAATCCAGATAAATCATCAGCATTTTTATACATCACCAACAAAATGCAACAGCAAGAGATACAAAGAGAAATTCCATTCAAAGTAACTATCGATAGTATAAAATATTTGGGAATATATCTGCCAAGGGAAAGTCAGGATCTATATGAGCAAAACTACAAAACACTCTCCACACAAATAAAGTCAGATCTAAACAATTGGAAAAATATCAAGTGCTCTTGAATAGGTCAAGTGAATATAATAAAGATGGCAATAGTACCTAAACTAATCTATCTATTTAGTGCTATACCAATCAAACTCCCAAGAAATTATTTAACTGACCTAGAAAAAATAACAACAAAATTCATCTGAAAAAACAAAAGGTCAAGAATTTCAAGGGAATTAATGAAAAAAAATGCAAATGAGGGTGGCCTAGCTGTACCAGATATAGAACTATATTATAAAGCAGTGGTCATCAAAACCATTTGGTACTGGCTAAGAAATAGAATAGTGGATCAATGGAATAGGTTAGGTCCACAGGACAAAATACTCAATGACAATAGTAATCTAGTGTTTGATAAACCCAAAGACCCCAGTTTTTGGAATAAAAACTCACTATTTGACAAAAACTGCTGGGAAAATTGGAAACTAGTATGGAAGAAACTAGGCATTGACCCACACCTAACACCATATACCAAGATAAGGTTAAAATGGATTCATGATCTAGACATAAAGAATGATATTATAAACAAATTAGAACAATGTAGGATGGTTTACCTCTCAGACTTGTGGAGGGGGAAGGAATTTGTGACCAAAGAAGAACTAGAGGTCATCATTAATCACAAAATAGATAAGTTTGACTATATCAAGTTAAAAAGTTTTTGTACAAACAAAATGAATGCAGACAAGATTAGAAGGGTAGCAGTAAACTGGGAAAATATCTTTACATTCAAAGGTTCTGATAAAGACCTCATTTCTAAAATATATAGAGAATTGACTCAAATATATAAGAATTCAAGACATTTTCCAATTGATAAATGGTCAAAAGATATGAACAATTTTCAGATGAAGAAATTGAAACTATTTCTAGTCATATGAAAGTTGCTCCAAATCACTATTGATCAGAGAAATGCAAATTAAGACTACTCTGAGATACCACTACACACCTGTCAGATTGGCTAAAATGACAGGAAATGATAATGATAACTGTTGGAGGGGATGTGGGAAAACTGGGACACTGATACATTGTTGGTGGAACTGCGAACGGATCCAAACATTCTGGAGAGCAATTTGGAGCTATGCTCAAAAAGTGATCAAACTGTGCATACCCTTTGACCCAGCAGTGTTTCTACTGGGCCTATGTCCCAAAGAGATTTTAAAGGAGGGAAAGGGACCCACCTGTGCAAGAATGTTTGTGGCAGCCCTTTTTGTAGTGGCAAGAAACTGGAAATTGAAAGGATGCCCATCAATTGGAGAGTGGCTGAATAAATTATTGTATATGAATGTTATGGAATATTATTGTTCTGTGAGAAACGACCAGCAGGATGATTTCAGGGAGGCCTGGAGAGACTTGCATGAACTGATGCTGAGTGAAATGAGCAGAACCAGGAGATCATTACACATGGCAACAACAAGACTATATGAAGATCAATTCTGATGGACATGGCTCTCTTCAACAATGATGTGATTCAAACCAGTTCCTATTGTTCAGCGATGAAGAGAGCCATATACATCCAGAGAGAGGCCTGAGGGAACTGAATGTGAACCACAACACAGCATTTTAACGCTTTCTGTGAATATCTCCATGCATTTTGTTTTCCTTCTTAGGTTTTTTTTTTTTTCTTCTCTCTTTCTACATCTGATGTTTCTTGTGCAGTAAGATCACTGTATAGATATGTATACATATATTGGATTTGTCATATAATTTATCATATTTAGCATGATTATATTACCTGTCATCTAGGGGTGGGAGGTGGGGGAAAGGAGGGGAAAAGCTTGGAACAAAAAAAAAAAAGTTTTTTTGCAAAGGTCAATGTAGAAAAATCACTCATATGTTTTGTAAATAAAAAGCTTTTAATAAAAAAAAAAGATCAGTACACTATTGGTCTTAATCACATTAACAAATGATGCCATTTCTTTGATTATTCCATGGCTTTTTATAAAATCGGATCATAGGGAGAGCATCAATACAATCTGTGACTTTATTGAGCCATCTATAACATATATTTTAATCAATCTAATTTAATCATAAGGTACATCTCATTAGATGATTTCCCATGAAACAGATTTTAAAAATCCATTCCATAATCCTTTCTGTTTTCTTAGGGAAAGATATCATCATATGACATAGTGATAAAACCCTAATCAAGATTTAACTGAGGTTCACCTGTACTTTTCCATTCTCCCACACTACAGGAACTTAACAGTTAAACAGTCTCTGGAAAAAGGATCACACACCCTCTGGATGGACAATCCTCAGTAGAAAATCAACTCAAAACTGTGAGTCAGGACAAGTCACTTAATTCCAACTGCCTTGCAAAACAAAACCAAAAAATTGGAAAAGAAAATCAATTCAAAGTGCAGGAGGTCATCTTTTAATATTTCATCCCTCCACCCTCTCAACACTGGGATTGTTCCCCTTTTCTCGTTAAGTGACTCAGGTGACAAGCTCTTTTGTGAAAACTTTCTGATGCCCCAAGTGATGTTCTCTTCTAAGAACACTTTACTGGGATCTCTCCTTACGTCTTATCTCATCTATATCTATGAAATAGCCCATTAACAGAATGCAAATTCTTTGAGGTCAGGGACTGTCATTTTTTTTTTTTTTTAATCTTCCTATTACCTACACCCCAGAACCTTATAGGACATTTGAGAGCTTTGTCCATATCCAAACCATTCGTCATATTCCAACTTCTTGTTATTTCTAACTTTTGTAGAACATTTTTTTCTGAGATCTTAATTCTCGTATATCCTTCCTTCTCACAACTTAAAGGATACTTTTTTTTTGTCATTCAGATTTGAAAATTAATGTCAGGGTGGGCTGTTTAATTGGGGGTTCTGCAAATGGCTCCATATAGTTTTCCATTCTATTGTTTCATCATCATATTCACCTCAAGTTTCTGGCTGTATCCACTTATTTTATTCCTCTTTCCCAGGCTGATTTAGCTGTCCCAGCTCATCCTTTCAAGTCCTCATGTGCCCTTTGAGCCAGCAACACCACTACTAGGTTTTATCCCAAAGAGATCAGAACCTACATGAGCAAAAATAGTCCGCCCCTCCTTTTTCATGATGGCCAAATATTGGAAATTGAGGCGATGTCCATCAGTTAAAGAATGGCTGAACAAACCATGTCATGTGAATGTAATGGAATACTAATGTGCAATAAGAAATGATGGTGGAGTTACGAAAAACCTGGACTTGTTACATAATGATCCAAGACAAGTGCAAAAGGCTCTTGAAGGAAAATGCTGTCCATAACTAGACAAAGAACTGAAGGACTCAGAACGCAGATGGAAGCATATTTTTTTCCACTTTTTTTATTCTTTCTCATGTTTTTTTCTTTTGATCTTTTTTCTTTCACAATTGTGACCAATATGGAAATGTTTTACATGATAGCACATATATAAACTATTTCAAACTGATTACCATTTCAGAAGAGGGGAAGGGAGAGAGAAAAATTTGGAACTCACAATCTTGTAAAAATAAAGGCTAAACATTTTCTTGACGTGTTAACTGGAGGGAAATTAAAATACTATTCAAATATTTTAAAAATGCAAATGAAATTTTAGAAAAATACATTTCCACCCCACCATCCAACTTTTCTGGTGTCGATTGTTTTAATTCCTTGAGTCTACTTAATACTCTGTGTTGATAGATGGAGAGTGAGAGGGAGGAGCAGGAATCTGAGGGGCCTCTATACATCTTTGCACGGATGCTTTTCCAAGATATAAAGATGACCCTGGATTCTCTACACCTCCACCAGGGAGGCTCTGAGTTCTGGCTCAGTGATGAATGTATCTTTGGAAGTGCAGCCTAGTCAAACTGTCAATTAATAAGCATTTGTTAAGCACCTAATAAGTTCCAGGGCACTGTGTCAAGCACTGAGTGTCACAAAAGTTGGCAATGAAGGAGATTACTTTTTCAACCATTTTGATGTACAGTGGAAAGGCTTCCCACAGGGATAAAGTCACTGACTAAATAGCTGGCCAAAGCCTTGCCCTGTTTTCCCACTGTTTCATTTCAGCTAAAGGTCCAGGAGTTTTGTTTTCTAGTTTCTCGGCCCATAACAGACTCAGAATAGTAAATTAGATATGGGAGAAGGGGAGATGGGCAGCCCACCCTGGTCTGGGGTTATTTACTATAAAGGCAAGTGGCTGTCTCTATTTCAAGATCGCATGGGCTTTTCTGTTGTGAGAGCCAATTATTGAAAGGAAATACTCAATTCTTTGCTTGAGGTGTTCAGCTCTGAGTACTAATCTCTGCCACAGAAGGGAGCTTAGTCAAGTCCCTTAACCTCAAAGGCCCCATTTCCTAAGCTACAAAATGGATAAGAATATTTTCCTTGCAAAATTTAAAGTTATTCTGTATCAAATGAAATTATTCTGAGAAAGTTCTCTGGAAAACTTAAAGTGGTGTTATCAAAAAATAAAACTATCATTTATCAATGCAATTACTGCCAATGGTGCATCCCAACATGCAATACTATGTACCAGGCACTGTGCTAAATGCTGGGGAGACAAAGCGAGGCAAAAAAATCTGTCCACAAGCAGCTCACAAGGACGGGGTTAGAGGTTTTGGGACTCCAACTAGGGAAGCTTCAGGCATGTGGAAACCTAAGTTCGCCCACTTCTCAGCTAGAACTGAATGCTTCAGTTACCCCACTCACAGAATAATTAGGAGGAAACTACTGTGGGAACCTTTCCAAGTAGTGCCGTGCACCCCACATTTAGCCCTTTTAATTGCCTGGGGTATCTTATGTTGTTTTCTCGGTTTGCCATTTAACTTCTAGTGTGTGCATTTGTGGATGTGCATGATACACAGGCAATTTCTCACAAGACTCTGACCCAGTGCTGTACTTAGAGAAGGAGGGCAACAAAAACTTGGTGAACGTATCTGGTGAACACCAGGGACAAAGGCTGCCCACCAAACACGCTGCCCTGAATGAGATGAGCAGAAGCAGCTCGGCTCATTAGCAGGCGTTTGGACAAACGGTCGGAGCTGGCAGTCTCCATGAGTCCTGGCACCCAAGCACACAAACACATTTCCCAGATGTAGTTTTTTCACGTGCATGCACAGTAGGGCAACCCTTCACCTTCAGCTGCCAGGCAAGAGCTTGCATTTAATTAAAGCCCCAGACGCTCAGGGATAAATATCAACAAGGAAGACTGGGTGGGAGCCCAAGAGCTGGGTTAGTCGGGGCAGGTGGGGAGGACAGGCCCAGATTGGCCAGAGAACTGGCTGATGATCTTGCCAATATTTAAAGGGATGCAGCCGGATGTTTCTACTTCTATAAATGAGAAGAAAACTCCATTTAAAATTTTGAAGGTGAGAAAACTTTGTTTTGAAATTTTATTAAAAAAATATACTTGCAAACATACAAAATTTAGGATGAAAAAACGCTCAGTTTAAAACATGTAATAACTTAATATTTGCCAACACACATGGATGGTACAAAATTTATATAATAAAAAAAGTTAGTGATGCAGTATCGATGTTGAAAAGAAAAGACCCATTTCCAGAGATTCTTACGTCTGCTTCCTAAGGGAAGCACAGTACATGCTCATAAATGCCTGTTGTTTGGACCAACACTTTGTAAGAATGGGTGAAGCAGATGTTGAACAGTAACACGCAAAAATTAAAAACCATTTCCAATGTACTTTTGGTGAATCAGTCAAAGAGAATGACCAAAAAAAAAAAAAAAAACCAACCCCCAAAACAAAAAAACAGATAATTGTCTCACTTAAAATTGAATAATGCATCTTAACAGTTTTGATGATGTCAAATACAAATTGAAGGTGAAATATATTGCACAGTTTTTCTAAATTAAGCGGAATAACAAATCAGGCAAAGATCTGGGCCCCAGGGCTGATTATCCTAAGAACAGGTCGTTTAAGTCTAAGGCCAATCACTGTGTCTGCTTGACCATTCATTAATATTGAAATATATTCTTCCAAATTGCATTATTGGTTTCACAAAAGAACCTGGAATAAGAAAATAGCGACAAAAAGCAAATGTTTACTCAGCAGCAAATGTGCAAGAAGACCATTCTTCATTCCTTATTCGGTGAAATAATCTGAATGAACTATAAGCTGCTTCATGTCTGCCCCATTCTAAAGCTTTGCTTAATGTCTCTCTCTCTCAGGGGCCGCTCTTACTTCCTTAGGCCCTGCCATACCTCTCCCACTTTTTTATAAGCTATGGAACAGCAGCCACTGTCTGCACTGGGCAAAATGGAAAAACAAAAACAAAAACAAAAAGAACAAAAAAAACCCACGACTAACTTCTTTGGGGGAAAAGAAAAATAAAGCAGGTCTAAAACAGATTTTTTTAATTTTTGGTAGAAGGATCAATTGTGGCTTTCTTAAAAAAAAAAAAAAAAAAAAAAAACAAAACAAAACAACTATCACTAGAGAGAAGAACAAGAAGTGCTTGGCTATACAGGTTGTTTGGAAAGAACTCATTCTCACTTAGGCTTCTGTATTCTTAGAATAAGTAAAATCCAAATTTCTTTTAGTGAAAACAATCCATCGCTGTTGATGATGATCCTCGGTCTCCGGGAATCCCTTCTGGTGGCAAGAAATCTATACCGGAAGTCAACGAGCTCTCTTGTTTTCAAAGCTCATTGGAGATGCCCTGGAAAGGGTAGCGATTTCTTTAGGGAGGTGATTCCATTCAGGAAGGCTGGACCAACAGGACACACCTGGGACCCTAATTCAGTCTCACTGTCATGTGAGACTCGTTTCTTTTGAACACTCAGTTCAATTTGAGATTTTCAACCTGTGAGGACCTATCCCAGACACTGCCAAAAATGTAAACAAGCGATCCAAGTTAGCACGAGGGTCTGGATAGTTCAGTTGGAAGAAGTGATAAGGCGACTGAGCTACAGCTTTCAAGCAGGGTGGACCAACAGCAACTGCCCAAAAAGGTTGGCCTGCCCTATCCAGATACTCCTGCCTGAATTACTTCCGGAAGTATGGCAGTGTAGACCTGGCTTATGCATTATAAATAATTCTAATATATTATTATAGAGGTTAAAACTAAATTACCTTTTTAAAATCTCCATGACTTGGGCACTTAAAATTTTTAAGTTCCACACGAAGGAAACCTGGTTTCCTTGGATTAGCTATGTAAAGGATGTAAGCGTCTGGAACAAACGACAGAAACCGTCACAGAAGATCTCGCTCTACTTTTCCAGTGGGCTCCAAATACCATTTTAATTTAGGCCTCTGTTACAAGAAGCTGCTAGCCACTTGCCAATCACTCTGAGAGTAGGATGACGTGTACTGTGTACTGTGATCAGACCCTTCTCCCCCAACTGCCCAAAGCATCCCGTTTTGCTGGACCAGACATGGGAATCCTGAGGCTTGCCTTTAGCTAATTAGGATTCTCTTGTTCCCTCTTTCCTGGCTGATGTGAATCTCTTATTTTTGGTTGTCAAACATAATATGCTGTCTTAAAAGGCAAAGTGCTTTTGGAGTGGGCCCTCTCCCTTGCCTCCCTCCCTGAATTTAGCCCAGGGTCACCAGCGGGAGTCAAGAGTCAGGACAGGCAAAGCTGGAAGCTTGTTAAAAAAAAAGCAAAGCCAATAAAACCAAGTCCTTTCATGCAGAGAAATGAAGGTCAAGCTAAAGTTATTTAACACACTCAATATGTGTCACCTACCGAAAACTCTGCTAGAAAACCCTCCGATTGAGTTGCCTCAAAAGCTCGCCAGATCGTTCCCAAGAAACAGTCCAGAGTCTGACAATGGCTCTCACAGCGAGGTGAGTTTCTCACCCTGGAGCCATCAGAATGACGCTCAGAACAGTGAGCAGTGCATCTTACTTGATTACGTACGACCAAAGGCCTGACTCTCGTGTAAACTAAGACACTTTGATTCCGAAGGCTACCATGAAATGACTATTGCTGAAAGAAATGGGAATCTACACTAAAATACCACATGCCCTATGGGGATAGACACACACCACACGGAGGAGGAACAGCAGCATCCAAGGTGCCTTTACGGGTCATCTCAATACCTGGGCTGGAGGCGCCTACAGGGGCAGCGAGGTCACTGGCCAAACTCAGAATTTCATTCATTCATTCATTTCAAACTCAGAGATGAAGTGAGTGGGCGTATCCCGGCCCCCTTTCCTGCATAGTTTATTCCTATTAGTCAAATGTGTGAGGAACAGTTGGACTGGGGGGAAGAGGGGGGCCATGTTGTATCGGTCCATCTTGTTTTTTCCCTAGTTAAGAAGAGGGATCGAAATTGTTTTGAACTCATGCTTAGATAGAAAAGGACAATGAGGTTATGCTTAGTCGTAGTTCTCGTGTATAAAAAGAAACTTGATATCTTCTTTAAAACACCTGGCAGTTAAAAAAAAATATGTTTTTAAGCCTAACGGGATTGCGGCTTTGCCAATCGGCCAATTAAGTCAAAGTGGAACCTAAGTAAAATCGGAAAAGAAAAGGTGACTCTCACACCAGCAGCCAGACTTCTCACGGTCTGGTCAGTCCCAGGAAAACAACTAACAAATAAATTCTTACCATAAAATCTGAGGACCACAAGGCCCAATGACACCATTCTTGTCAAATAACCTTGCAGTTGAACAAGAGTCATACAGCTTCAACTTCAGTGGGACCTAAGAACCGCAAACGATGCTGCGTCACAGAACTTCACTAGTAGGTCAAATCTCAGGAAAAGGGGCTCAAGGCGGCTCCGTTTTGGAAGCAAATGATCTTTGCAAGGTAGAACGCTGCATGAGATCCCTGGGATGAGCACTTTACTTCCAAGGGAGGGAGAAAAGGACGCAGCCATCCGGCCCGGGGCCAGGCAGGCCCAGCTTCTGACCTGGGGAGGTCATGCATCTCCATCCTGCCACTCCACATGTGCTTGATGCTGATGAAAAGGCCCATGCAGTATTCCATAAATGGTCTTTGTTTTTCCCACTGAAATAAAGGATTGCTGGTGATACTTCACAGTGAAATCTCCATCATTTCTGAGAATATAACCTTAAAAACATTCGTTAAGAACAAGTCTCTCTCCTTCTCTCTCGTAGGCTCAATTCCAGGACTTTCCAAACAGCACGGTTTCTTTAAAATCCAAACCTCTCACACCAGTTCCATTAATGAGGCGTATTTGTTTCTGAGTAGACACCCCCCACTCTCACCCCCCCACCCCCAGACTCACACACACACTCACTCACTCTCTCTCACACACACTCAGATGCCCGTGGGCTTCAGCTCAGGTCACTATAGCTGCAGGTTGTTGATGTTCTTGGTCAGCACTTGCAAATAGACTTCATGGAGCGTGCTGAGAAAGCTGGCGTCATTCTGTGGAGGAGACAGGGAAACACATGGCTCTCGTAATTGGTGATGCGGTCAAGTCCCCCCCACCCCTCCCGAGACCCAAGCTACGTGAGAGGGAGACTAAAGGCCGCCCAGCACAGGGAGACTCAGGCAGCCTTGGGCAGCGTCTCGGATACCTGCTGCCTGGCAAGGCCCAGAAGCTGCTGGTGCCCAGGGTCACACACAAGGCCCCTGGTGGCAGAGAAGACGCTGACCCTGCTTCCTTCCTAAATAAAACAAAGCTGTGGAAACGAAGAGGAAGGAAGCTCGGCAGAGGTACACTGAGGGCAGATGATGGACACCAGCAGTACGCCTGCAGCCGAGGCCCGGCCATGGTCAGCTCAGGCTACCTCTGCTGAAATGCCTGCTGACTGACTCAGGGCACAGGGGTCACAGCAACTTTCCCCAAGTGGTGGGTGTGCCGCAGGGGGTCTGCACCTGCCCATAAGCACCACTGCTCTAGAAACTGAGCCGAAAGCTCAAGCCTGGACCTTCTGATAAGCTAGAGTCCATGCTGACTTTCAATTCCTACCAGATGTTAAAGCAAACAGAGCTGGACCAATCACTTTGTGGGGAAGTAGGGAGCAATGGTCAGCTGGAGGAGACGTGAACCACCCAATGCCTTCTACTGAAAAGTGTAGAATTCAAGATGAGCAATTACCTTTATGAGATGTATTAATGTGTCTTGGAGCTGAGACCTGCTGAGAACCAGAGGAGGCTTTGTTGCATTTTCCGAGGTGCCGCCCGGGCGACAAGGGGAGCCGGCCTTCTTCTCCAGCTCCGCTGCCTTCGTCGCCGACTGCTGGAAAACACTGGGTGACATAAGGACGGAAGATGCCGGTGTCGTCGCCGTAACGAACTTGGGAGAGGAGACCTGACAACAGAGCGAGGAGGGTTAGGGCGAAGCTGACGAAGGCGAGATCCGGAGGAGAGGAAGCCATCTCTGACGAAGGCAAGCGAGAAGGCCAGGAAGCAATCAGGCAAAAAGGAAACGGACAAACGGGAGGCTCTAAGATCATGTATTTGCTGGAGGAGTCTGAAAACAATTCCTTCCAGGTTATTACATTTTCAGTTATGAACAAAGGAGGAAAACTTTCCCCCTGGGAACGATCCTGGCGCTGTGACAGGATCCTGAGCAAAATAAGCTACAGAAGGTGACAAAGAGAACTACAAGACCATCCCAGGAGAAATGAGCAGGAGCGGCGGCTCGCCTTTCACCAGCTGCAAAGCACATAAAAAGATGCTCTCATTTATTCCTCATAACAACCTGTGAGGGGGACTATTATCACCATCCCCATTTTACAGGTGAGGCAAGTGAGGCAAGTCAAGACTTGTCCTGAGCGCAGACCTGAACTCGGGTCCACCTGAACCCAGGCCCACTGTCCACTGACTTTTCTCAATGACCGGCTCCAGGTGAGGTGTGCCTTGCCTCGGGGAGGACGGCTCTCTCCTCAGGCAAGGGGACAGACAAGTCGGCCTGAGGCACAGGCTCATGGGACAAGAGCAAGGGAGGGGAAGCCAAGGAGAAACCCAACCCAAGTGCAATGCTATGTCTGCCCTGGCCCGTGGCATGCACTCATGGAGGCCGAGAGCCTTGCTGTGCCCCCACAACGGCCTCCCGTCAGTGTCAGCAAAAGCGAAGCAGGAAGGGCCAGCTGCCAACAGTGCAGCATGGGGGGCTGGGGCCTGCTGCTGGCTGGGCTCCCAACCAGGGCCCTCCCGTCTCCCTTGCTCTGAATCCCCATCATCAGGGCGTGCAGGTTCTTGTACTTTTTGCCTTGATCACGGAACCCAAAAATACCTGAAACAAGAAGTCGTGAGGAGCTTGGCAGCCCTGGGGTGACCCCCAGCTGCATGGCCAGGCCAAGATGGCACCCATCGCCTCGATCCACTTTTCTGCGGCACCCTCGGCCCACTCCTCTGGTCCCTTCTCCCCATCCTCCTGATTCACGCCTCTCTGTGCACCCACAAAAGCACCCCCACTTCCCGTCCATCTGGGGGCACCTTACCCGGCAGCCTCACTCTGGCCCCCTCCCTGCCATCCCTAGGGGAGCCCTTCCTTCCACAGGGAGTAACAAGGCCCTGGCTTTGGGGAGTCTTCCTCCTTCCCGGTGACGGGGTCCTTTCCCTGAGGCTCCAGGACAAACGGCCCCCTTCTCACCGAGCAGCCACAATGTCCCCTCCCCGTCTCTCCAATCCCTGACCTCACTTAGGCTTCTCAAGGCCCCTGGGAGGCAGGGGAGACCAGGAAATGAAGGGGAAGGTCGCCCAGCTGATTACTGTCAAAGGTGGGATCTGAAGCCAGGCCCCTCCAGCCGATCAGACCTATCCCCACCATCCCACACTGCCAGCCCGCCCGGTCTAGCTCCTGCCCCCTGCTGGCAGCCATCGGTCCTGCAAAGATCAGGGATCTTGCTTCTGGCCTGGACACTGATCACTGGGCCTCAGTTTCTTCTTCTGGAGAAGGGGGTGACTGGTCTCCAGCCACCCCTAGAACCTGCTTCTCCTTTCTCTCTGCGTCCCCCTGCCCAGATGGGACAGCCTATCCAATGGAACTCAGAGGGAAGACCCATCCAACCCAGAAACCTCGAGAGCAACGGGCCCTTAAACTGGAGGCGGGCATCGGCTGGGCCACTCAGGGAGGATTCCTGGGCCCGGATCTGCCTCTGGCTCACCTGGAGCCGGCTCCTACCTTCAGGGGAGATCTCCCGGCGATGCCGAGGGTGCCCGTGGCCCCTTTTCTTCTGGCATGAGGCTCTCGGAAGCTCTCGGGAGTCGCCAGCTGACTCGCCGAGGAGGTGAAGTGAGGGGCGATGGGGTTCTTGGCGAGCGCTGATGGCTGTGGGGTCAGCTGGAGCTTGTGCAGAAGGCTGGCACTCGAAGCACTCCTGGGGCTCGTCGTGCTCAGGGGGGGCACGAACTGGCTCTGTGCGGCGATCAGATGGCACACCTTATGCTGCAGCTCGGGGGCCGGCTGGGCCAGCAGAGGAGACCGCTGGGGAGCAGCCTTCTTCACGGCTAGAGACTCAGTGACTGGAGCGGCCTTCACCAGGGGGGTCCTGGGCACCAAGCACCCGGACGAGCTCTTCCTGTCAGGGGGGCCAACGGGGCCGGGGGCCTCCTGCTGCCCCACGCTGGGACTGCCGGGCCGGACGAGGGGATTCTCCGGCTGGTGTGCTCCTCTGGATGACTCAAAAGAAAAGGGTGAGAACAAGTCATACTCTTTGGGGGAGGTGTCTGTTGGCAACTTCTCAACCCCTTCTGAATTGGGATACACGATTGTGGGTTGTTCCTTTGGCAATGAAGTTCCGAATAATTCTTCCACCGTGAGGTGCTTGTGTCCGGATGGAACAGGCTGCAAAACAAGACCACCGAGAATCAGGACGACCGAAGGCTTTCCTACCGCCCCCAGGAGCGCTTTGGCAGTCCCAGAAATGGTCTTTGCCATAAACAAAAAGGAAGTCCGAGAAGGGGAAAGCCTAAAAGCATCTGATACGCTTGGGACACCAGGCAAGGTGCCTTTAACCTGTCTAAGAAAAACCATGGCCCCGGTAGGCTTTAATAATGGGGTTCAATTTTGGACACTCTGCTCCTGTGAAATGCAGGAGTCTGGCCTGGAGGGAAGACTGAGCTCAAACACGACTTTGACATTTATTTATGAGTGGTGTGGGCAGTGATGAATCATGATAACATTTCTGAGCCTCAGTTACCCCAGCAGTCAATACTGTTAACCACAGACAACATCTATAATATAAGAAATGAAAATAACCTTGCAAAACTAACGTTTTATAAATGTTCGTTTCTGTTATATTCACCATAGAACTTCAAAATCTTTTCTCTGGCCTGGCAGAAACTTTTGTTACTATGTAAATGTAAGAGGAAAAAAGTGTGATCTGGATCCTAGCTCTCCACTGTTCATTATTAAAAAGATATGGACCCAGACAGATCACCTGAATGACAAGGAGATGTCTTGAAGTAGACATGCACAAAGAATACAGATGCATTGTGTGCTCAAAAGTAATTCAAGCACTCACCAGTTAAGTACACCGAGAGCCAAATCATCATGAGGAAACAAATCTCAGCTTTACCTTTTAGGGCAGGCCGCTTCATCCAGAAGCTTCAATTGATTTGATCAAAGACCAGCTAGGATCCCTTAAGAAGTCTTAATTTGGATAACATTTCGAGGCTCAGAATGAAACGTTTATCTCTTACCATTTTAGGAAAGTGGCTTCTTTATTACTGGAAGTTAGTCAAATAAAAAGGCCCCCCTTTTTTTTAAAAAAAGAAAGGTAGCCCCCAATTTTCAAATGGGTCATATAGCAAAAGTTCACTTCAAATGTTTTTATAGAATAGTTTTCTACGTTTCTTAGTTTATCATCACGTTAGAGCAAAAAGGGAGCTACTGTTACAGAAGAAGAAAGAGAATCCTCCAAGACATAAGGATGTGTCTCCCCCCCACCCGCCCATCACACTGAACAGGATTTACAACTAGGAGTGCCAGGTTCAAAGATCTAGAACTCGAAGGGATGCTAGAGATCACCCTTGCTAATCTCTCATTTGAACAAACAACAAAATGGGGGCTCAGAGAGTGCTTTGCCCCAGGGAACATGACTGCCAAGGGGCAGGGACAGGGGTCAAACCGAACACTCCATCTTCTATACCCTATAGCCACCTGTAAAGGCCCATTATGGAATCATCCTGCTGCAGCTGGATCAGATCTAGCTCCTTAGAAGCCCTCCTTCCAGTTGCTCAGCTGCTGCCCAGCCCCTCGGCTGCCAAAAAAAAAAAAGTCTTTCTAAGGCCTGACAATGGTATAAGTCAGAGGGCTGGGCCTTTGTTCAAATTCCCACTATGCACCATGTAATTTCCTCATCTGTAAGGTAAGGAGGGTGAGCTAAGTGACCGCTAAGGTCTCTCCCAGTTCTAAATCCAGGATGCCAGGACTCCTGTCGGAAAGTCTCTAGTGGCTCCCTATTGCCCCCAGGATGAACTATAACATCTCCAGTGTTATCTACAACTTCTCCTTATCACAAGATTTCTCTCTTAATCCCTCCATGTGGCCACCCAGCTGCCCCCTTCATCTCCCAAGGTCCCAAGCACTGGGGGAGGGCCCCATGTCTCTTCTCCTCTGCTTCAGGGGGCACAGCTTCTCTCATGACCTTGTCTCTGCTCGACACGTACACGCTGAGTGTCCATGCTCTCCATCTCTCTAATAGGATGCAAGCTCCTAAAGGAGAGGAGCCAGTTCTCTTTGGGTCTCAATACAGATCCTTTCCGCAACAAAGCCACTGAACTGGGAAATTATTAAGCACATGAGGTGCTGCCAGTAAACACTCAAGTAATATTTTCCTTGGGCCAAGTAAATGGAAGATAAGTCTATTTTTGTCTAATTAAAAGTTGACTCCAGGTCACCATTGTTGAAACATCTGACTGACCTGTAGGCAATGCCAAGAAGGGTCGATGAATTAAGACGTTTCTTTCTCTGGCTGGGCAAGGTGAAAGCCAACCAAGAAGTCTGTGACGCTTCCTTCTTTGCAACTACCTTCAAACCCTACAGCTTGGCCTGGGAAGGGGCCTGAAGAGTGGACACTGAGTGCCCACACTGTTCCTTCCTCATCTGAATGACATTGTTCCTTGATGAATTCCTCGGCTGTGTATTAATATTAATGTCATATCCATAATTCCCTCCCCCAAAGGCACCATTTTGACAGCAGACAAAGCAAGCCTTATTCTGGCCATAATCACTCTTTATTTTTCCACCTGACCAATGGTCCAGGACAACCGTCCCATAGGGAGGAAATTCTAAAGAATAAATCATGAAGTTGGTTGGTTTCTTGGACCATTTCTGGTCCTCTCCCACTAGATGGCATGGTGACTAAGCAAACACTTGTGACCTGGTCTGCTGCTTATTACAGCACAGAGATGACTTCCTGTTTCATCTCAGGCTTTATAATCACACTGGGGGGTTCTCTAAGTTCAGAACCCTGAGTGACATACACGGCTTCGGAGAGCTAGGCCAACACCGGGACACCAAAAGATTCTGTTAATTTGGACTCTGTGACACAGACTTTACTCTGATCCAGTTACCGGAAGCACACGTTTAGGAAATCTATCAGGAGAGGCCTCTTAGCTTGATCTCGTAGGTCCTGCCTCTCCAGGGAAACCCATTAACTGCCAGCTGAGGCTGAGATGCAGGATCCACTCCAGCAATAAGGGCAGGGGCTGCACAGGGGATTTCACCGATCCCGGGGGAGGAGACTCCTCGACCAAGCAGGTGGATGACTTCTCCTCTCAGGTATCAGGGGGCTTTTTCAGGGTCACTAGAAATCATCAGCCTGGCTCTGAGGCCAGCTCTCTATCCAAGACAGTAGACGACTGCCTCTTACTATTACCAGCCTGCCAGCATCAGCAAGGGGCAGTGGCAGGTCCCAGAGGTAGCCCCGAGTCCAGAGGTCCTGAGTTCAAGGTGCCCCCTGGCACCTGCTGGAGGAAGTCATTAAATCTGAACATGGCAGAGATGGCAGCCAAGTACAGTCAGGACTTCTCCACACCAGTGGGATCTGAGGTGTGGTCCCTACTTCTGGCTTCTTTGTTTTTGCAGCAAACAACGTTCAGTTCTGAGCCCTCCTGATGGACACTGAGGAGGACCGGGGACTCAGCATCTGTGTCTGGGTAGGGATTTAAGACTCACAGAGGAGCCCATGCCTGTCAGAATCCAATTTAGGGCCTTTGGGGGGGGGGGCGCGGCGGCGGGGGCGAGAATAAGGCACTGGGGATGAGATGACTTGTCCAGAGTCATACAGCTGACTGTATCTGAGGTAGGATTTCAACCCAGGGCCTCCTGCCTCTGAGCTGGTGCTTTAGCTACCCCTCCAATCTGGTTCCTGAACAAAACCACTAATTCTGTGTCCTGGGGAACAAGTCCTAACTTGGGGCAGACTCACCTTCTCTTGCGTTTGTAGCCCCGGGGACGTCTCTTCTGATGTCTCTTCAGCACTGCCAGGGTTTGTGAGGCGAGCACCTGGCTGTAACCCGGGGCTTGAGATAGTTGAGTCCGTAATCTGATTCTTTAAAAAAAGGGAAAAAAAATTCCCTAAGTATGTTGGCCACAGGAGTTCTCTGAGTAGCATTTGGAAATAAGAAGCTGCTGTATTTAATAAGGAAAATTTCAAAGTCCCTAACTCCTTTGTGTATTAATAATTTCTTAGGAACTTCTGTGAGATTTGCTTTAGGAAATGAAATGTTAACAATAATTTAAATCATTCCTGTATTTTTCCTAGTAATGGAAAAAACCAATGATTATACTTAAGTTAATGCAGCTAAATAAAAAGCTTTCAAGAAATCACTAGTTACAAACCAACTTACATGGGATTTAAAAAATATCCCTTAAAGACAAAATGAAGACTAAAACATGCTTGTTCTTTGACAGTCTTGTAAAAATAATATTTTATTTCTCCCAGTTACATGTAAAGAGAATCTTAAACATTCATTTAAAAAAAATTTGAGTTCCAAATTTTCTTACTCTCTGAACCCCTAAACGCCACCCTCCCATTAACCTGATAATCTCTTTAAAAAATTTTAAAATGCAACAACTGGAAATGGGCTGAAAACCTATTAACAAGCAACTTGAATCTTGTTTTTTACTTTCTGGGTTTGTTTTTAAGACATACGGCCCAAAGAGAAACAATTTTGAAAACAAGTGTCAGACCTCTGATAGGAAAATGTCAGAGGCAATCTTGAAAAAGGAGTTACTCTACTACTTTAAGGATGTTAAAGTTCTTCAGTGAAGGTACTCCTAGGACCAACAAAGAATCCAAGCTTTCTATACCTACTCTTGCTCGGAGCCTTCAAAACTGGGAAGGCTGGGCTTGGGGTGAAAGATATCCCATCAATCTCTGGCCTTTTCAGTTTGGAAGGAACTTCCAGAGCTTGCTCTCTACTGGCACACCTATTTGAAACTCAAGGTAAATCACAATGAGAATTTTGGAGAGAACATTCATTTGCCCTAAATACAGTCCTCCTTCTTGCTTCTGCACAAATATGTTATTAATTACTATGAGGTTCCACATGGTAGGGGCTCAAGCAAAAGCTGGTGAAGACAAAAATGTATATTTTTTCTGTCCCTAGAATCTAAAATTGCATGATTGCAGACTATGTCTATGCTGCTCTGAATACAGCCACCGAAGGGGATATGAACTACACAATCTCAGTCTTTAGAAGCTCCAATACTTTCAGCAAGCCCATGGTTTATTATAGAGAAGGGTCATCCCCAGAATCAGGGGCCTTGGGAGTGCATTGCAGAGGACAACACTGAGCAGAACCTCACCATAAGACAGCTGGGTATTTGGGTGGGGGGGCTTCTCAGTGATTTCACCTATTCCCATGACCAGGTAATAAAATACAGAGGGCACTAGTGCTGACTATTTTCCTGTTTGCAAAGGCCCATGTACCTGGGGGATAGGATAACCAATTAAAAAAAAAAAAACCTTTCAAGACAGAGGTGCCAGAGTATAAATGGCACGTCCAATTCATTTGAATGTTTACCGATTTCCTCATACAAAATTGATAAACTACCTGAGGAACTCATCTCCGTAAGAATCCTAGATTCCCTCACACCCCCCTTTTATAAATCTTTCTCCTCAGCCTTTCTCTGAGCAGACTCATTGCCTATCTCCTTTGGGCAAAAGAAGAATCCTCAGAAGGTCATGAGTGGAAAAAAGTTTTTCTCTCAAATGTCGAAATACAAATTCAGGCGGCCCCATGTTTTGCCTTCATGTGCTGTGGCATTCACTAAGATGAGGAAAATTCTCTTTCAAGGAGAAGTTTATTCTACTATTAAATAGGAGAAATTGTTTCATAAATTAGGTGTGCAACTTTTTTTTTTGAGGGGGGGGTGTACACACAAGATAGTCCTTATTTGGTTTTTAAAAAATATTTTATTCCGCCCACTACATGTAAAAACAATTTTTAACATTTAAAGATTTTTTTGAGTTCCAAATTCTATCCTTTTTTCTTCCTCCTCCTCCCTGAAATAGTAAACAATCTGATATAGGTAGTTCAAGTGCCTTCATGTAAAACATTACCATGTCGTTATTTTGTTACAAGAAGACTTGAACAACAAAGAGAAAAATCATATGCTTCATTCTGTGTTTAGACATTCCTTTTCTAAAGGCAAATAATATCTTTTATCATAAGTCTTTTGGGATTGTCTTGCATTACTGTACTGATTGAGCACAGTTAAATCATTCACAATACTTCATCATACAAGTCATTCACAATTCTTTATAGAACAATATTGCTGGTACTGTGCACAATGCTCTCCAGGTTGTGTTCACTTTACATTGTGTCAGTTCTTGTAAATCTTTCCAGGTTTTTCTGAAATCCTACTTGTTTCTCTTAGCACAATAAGCAACAACTTTTTAAACCATTCCTTTATTAATGGGTATTCTTTTGATGTCTAATTCCTAGTAGCTACAAAAAGCGGTATTACAAATGTTTTTTGGAGGTAACATTATTAATTAAGTGCCAGATTCAATTAATCCTTCAAGAATTTTTGTTTTTAAATGACTAATATGGAAATATATTTAAAATTATAATGTATCAGATTGTTTGCTGTCTTGAGGAGTAAGGGAGGGAAGGAGAAAAATATGGAACTTAAAATCTTAGAAAAATTAATCTTGAAAACTATCTTTACATGGAATTTGAAAAATATTACTGAATCTAAAAAAAATTCTGTTCAAGTCCTTAAAAAACAAACAAGCAAACAAACAAAAAACCCTCCCCAAAACTTGAGGGACATGATTTTCCTTGCAATAGACATTTCCCAAAAATATGTTTTCCCCCTGGAAGGTAAAGCCATGTGGTTTTCTTCCTGATTCTAGATTTTCTTTATAGATTTGTAGAAGTCAGTTGTCTCTCTTCCACGCTGAAGAAGACCAATGGCATCATGGTATTGGCCCAAGGTACAATGTGTCTGGCTGACCTGACCAGTCTGAGCTTGGAAGGCTCTACCACAAGTCGGGCACAAAGAGCTGTTTGAGCATTGGGGATGGAGATGTCTCTAAATTTGCGCATCTCACATTTCCTGCACTTCTGCTTTGCTCACAGAACAGTTCCTTCTCTGACACAGGCACGCCATGCTGGAGACCCTGTGCCAACACCTCCCATGTCTAACAATCGATTCCAAAGTTCTTCAGAGAGATCCTGAGAGTGTCCTGGCACTACTTCTGACCTCTGTGGGCGAGTTCTTCATAAAATAGTCTTGTAGGTGATCGCGGGCTTGGCATTTGGGCTAAGGGGCTAGCCCCTCAGAGGTGTGCCCTCTGCAGCTGAGGGTGAGGGCCTGGCAGCTCACTTGAGAGAGGACCCCAATGTCGGGTACCCTGTCTCGCCCCACTCTCAGTGCAACCTCGAGGCCGAGATGGAACGCCCCGTGTACTGGACCAGTTCTGTCCTTATGCTAACTCTGACCTAACAATGAGTGCCAATCAGAGACTTTCTCCACCAGCCAGCACCACACCACCCACTTAGGGGACCTCAGTTACAAGAAATGGGGAAGTTCGGAAGGCTGAGGATGAGTTCACTTACCTTGGCAGGATACTTTCCAGGGAGGTACACATTAATAATGAGGTTGACACATGCATTGCCAGAGCTAGCTCAGTGTTTGGGAGGCTCTGAAGGAAAGTGTGGGAGAGAAGAGGTATTAGGCTGCCCACCAAACTGAAGTTGCACAGAGCATCGCGCCGACCTCATCGCTGCACGCCTCTGAAACCCGGACCGCCGCAGCGCCAGGCCCACCTCAACTGTCTCGGGAGGAGTTGGAAGAGCATTCAGGAGGCTGCAAGCTAAGGCCTTTCTCTGGGGCTGTTTGCTACCAAACAGAGGCCCCACGGCCAGGCCCAGGGCTCAGTGTCTGCCCTTGCCTGAGCACATGGGGGACAGGGGGTTATCCAGACTCTGCTGAGTGGTCACTCAGAGGAAGCAAGGACAATGAGCTTCAGGGTCTACAGGCCTTAGCAAGGACACAAAGCCCGAAGACCAGGCCCGGCCTGGACACCTGCCCCTGAGGAGAATCCCTGAAATGTCCTCGGGCAGGGGGCAGACCACGCTGGCCCAGGGAGTAGAGGCCCTGGGGAGGGCACAGTCCCCAAGTGTTTCTAAGCCAGGGGAGCAACGCTCTCAGAGAGGGAAAAGGAGAACCTTCAACAGAGGGCCTGGGGAATGGAGGCCACGTGGAGAGAATCTCCCAGTATGTGGAGGAACGCAGGAGCAAGCCATACTCTGGGAGACAGAGCTGGCCAAGGGAAGGGGTCTCAGGCTTGTTCTACCTCCCGCCCGAGGCCTCTGGGAGCAAGCTGAGGCGATGTCTGCTCCATAATCTTAGCTTATGTCCTAACAGAATCAAGGACTGTGCTGTGCCAGTATGAAATGTGGGCCCTCAGGACTGTCATCCTAAAGTGCCTTTTGCCCTTTTCAAGGTGCAGGGAAGCTCAGCTAACTCGGGGCACAGCGTCTAAAGGGGACAAAGCAAGAACACTACGCTCGCCTCAGAAGTGAGTCACAGGCTTTAAACCCACTGCAGTGACCTTGAAGCTACGAGAACTTTAACTAGCGTCCCAGTGGATGTAAACCAGCAGCACGCCCACCAATCGCAGGCCAGCAGTACAACAAACACCCACTAGGGACCGACCCTCCCGGGCCCTGCAAGTAGCCCTCACGTTGGACTAGGGGCTGGGGACGAAGCCAGGGGCCCAGTGGTTAGAGCTACATGGAGCCAGGAAGACAAGAATTCAAATCCAGCCCCAGCCTTCTACTAGCTGTCCATGTCCACACAGGTACAACTGGGATAAAAAGATCCCTGAGCTCACAGGATGTTGTGAAGATCAAATGAACAAATAGAGAAATTGCTTTCCAAACTTCCCAGGGCTGCAGAGGCGCTAGCTGTTGTGATAACAAGCACAAAGCCCCTGAGCACTCAGTGAGGCAATTTCCTCCAATGCATTCATGGAGCATGAACAGGAAAATTCAGTCCTTACTCAGAAAAATTAATTACATATCTAGGCTTTAAAATAATTAAGGGAAGTTTTAAAATGTTCTTGGAAGGAATAATTTGAGGGTCAGCGATTTGTGGCAAGTAATGGTAGAATCTAATTACAGGTTTTCTTGTAGGCAAAGTAATTTCTGGATGTGTCTTAAAATCCATATGATAAAAATTACAGAAGTCTGTGTGCATACCACACGATTTTCTTATTGACACAAAATAACAGTTTAAAAATAAAATAAATTTATATTTAAAATAAACAAAGCACTAGTTATAAGGGGAAAGGGATATAATTCATTTGAGGATCAGTGAAGAGCACACCTGTATATGGAGAAAACCCTAGCTAGCGGCACCTTGCCTCCTGCCTGCTTCTGCTTTTTCCAAACCCATCCCGACCACGTTTTGCTGTCCAGCTCAGGACTTACTCGCTCATACTCATCCTTGGCTTTGCTCAGCATCTCCAGGATGTCAATGGGCCTCTTTTCCTGGTGTCCGTTGGCTCGGCTGGGACTCTGCCTGTCACTCGCAGCCTGCTGGCACCTTTGGGTTTCCTGTTCCACCACTCTAAAAGTAAGAATTTAAAAAGGAGTCTTCAGCTGTGTAATCTGCCCTCAGAACATCTTGGGGGCACAAACCTTGGGAGGAGACGAGTCTAACAAGACATTTAGGATGGTACAAACCCATTTCATATTTGGTCAGTTATAAACAGCGAATTGACACATGGCTATTTTTTTTTTTTT
>JAJPUD010010554.1:26205-60919 GCA_023553655.1 Myrmecobius fasciatus | reverse complement strand
CAGCGGAGGCAGCAGCTTCGGCGGCGGCAGCGGCGGCGGCTTCGGCTCTGGAGGGCGCTCCGGCGTCAGCGGGGGTGGGATCAGCTCCGGCAGTACCCTCGGGGGCAGCAGCAGCGGCAGCTCAGTCAAGTACTCTCAGTCATCCGGCCAGCGCTCCTCCAGATAAGCACCGTGGCCAGCTCCGCCGCCCCTCGGACCTGGGCGCCCTGCCTCCAGCAGCTCCCCTCCAGTCCCTATGCGTGCGCCTTGGTTGCGGCTCATCTTGATTAATCCGTCTGCACTCTTAGGGTCTCCTCCCACTCCACCCTGAAGTCGACAGGACACTGTTGCTCTTCTGTATATAAAATACAAACTCCTTTTGGCCCCTCTATTCTGTCTCTAATAAAACTTTGCATCGTGTTTCACATCAGCTTCCTGAGTTTGCTTCTTATTTATTCTCTCCTACCAGAGCTCCTTCCAACATTATCCACCTGGGGCCACTCTATTAACAGTCTTCATTTCTTGAACGTCTTCTATCTGTAAATCCCTTCCCTTATATCACTGACAATATTATTCATCTAGCACCACTGTAGGCACCTTGCTCTTTTCTGCCTAGATGTATTTCTGCCAGCATATCCTCGACTGACACTGATACTCTGGGATGATTGGAAGCAGCATAGTGTGGCTCAAACATCCGCATTTGAACCATCTGCTATTTAACATTGATGTGACCTTGAACAAGCAAGTCTCTGGGTTTCAGCTTCTTCATTTTTAAAATGGAGGCATTGAACTAGTTGGTCTCCATGGTTGCTACCAGCCCATACTTCTTTTTTTTTTAAATAAAGCTTTTTATTTACAAAACATATGAGTGATCTTTCAACATTGACCTTTGCAAAAAAACTTTTTTTTCCCAAACTTTTCCCCTCCTTCCCCCCACCCCCCACCCCTAGATGACAGGTAATCTAATACATGCTAGATAGGATAAATTATATGACAAATACAGTACATGTATACATATCTATACAGTTATCTTACTGCACAAGAAACATCAGATCTAGAAAGAGAAGAAGAAAAAAACAACCTAAGAAAGAAAACAAAATGCATGGAAATATTCACAGAAAGCGTTAAAATGCTGTGTTGTGGTTCACACTCAATTCCCACAGGCCTCTCTCTGGATGTATATGACTATCTTCATCGATGAACAATAGGAACTGGTTTGAATCACATCATTGTTGAAGAGAACCATGTCCATTAGAATTGATCATTGTATAGTCTTGTTGCTGTGTATAATGTTCTCCTGGTTCTGCTGATTTCACTCAGCATCAGTTCATGCAAGTCTCTCCAATCCTCTCTGAAATCCTCCTGTTGGTCATTTCTTACAGAACAATAATATTCCATAACATTCATATAGCATGATTTATTCAGCCATTCTCCAATTGATGGGCATCTTTTCAATTTCCAGTTTCTTGCCACTACAAAAAGGGCTGCCACAAACATTTTTGCACATGTGGGTCCCTTTCCCTCCTTTAAAATCTCTTTGGGATATAGGCCCAGTAGAAACACTGCTGGGTCAAAGGGTATGCACTGTTTGATCACTTTTTGAGCATAGCTCCAAATTGCTCTCCAGAATGGTTGGATCCGATCACAGTTCCACCAACAATGTATCAGTGTCCCAGTTTTCCCACATCCCCTCCAACAGTTATCATTATCATTTCCTGTCATTTTAGCCAATCTGACAGTTGTGTAGTGGTATCTCAGAGTTGTCTTAATTTGCATTTCTCTGATCAATAGTGACTTGGAGCACCTTTTCATGTGACTGGAAATAGTTTCAATTTCTTCGTCTGAAAATTGTCTGTTCATATCTTTTGACCATTTGTCAATTGGAGAATGGCTTGAATTCTTATATATTTGAGTCAATTCTCTATATATTTTAGAAATGAGGCCTTTATCAGAACCTTTGGATGTAAAAATATTTTCCCAGTTTACTGCTACCCTTCTAATCTTGTCTGCATTCATTTTGTTTGTACAAAAACTTTTTAACTTGATATAGTCAAACTTATCTATTTTGTGATTAATGATGACCTCTAGTTCTTCTTTGGTCACAAATTCCTTCCCCCTCCACAGGTCTGAGAGGTAAACCATCCTACATTGTTCTAATTTGTTTATAATATCATTCTTTATGCCTAGATCATGAATCCATTTTGACCTTATCTTGGTATATGGTGTTAGGTGTGGGCCAATGCCTAATTTCTTCCAGACTAATTTCCAATTATCCCAGCAGTTTTTGTCAAATAGTGAGTTTTTATCCCAAAAACTGGGGTCTTTGGGTTTATCAAACACTAGATTACAATTGTCATTGAGTATTTTGTCCTGTGAACCTAACCTATTCCACTGATCCACTACTCTATTTCTTAGCCAGTACCAAATGGTTTTGGTGACCACTGCTTTATAATATAGTTTTAGATCTGGTGCAGCTAGGCCACCCTCATTTGCATTTTTTTCATTAATTCCCTTGAAATTCTTGACCTTTTGTTTTTCCAGATGAATTTTGTTGTTATTTTTTCTAGTTCAGTTAAATAATCTCTTGGGAGTTTGATTGGTATAGCACCAAATAGATAGATTAGTTTAGGTAGTATTGCCATCTTTATTATATTCGCTCGACCTATCCAAGAGCACTTGATGTTTTTCCAATTGTTTAGATCTGACTTTATTTGTGTGGAGAATGTTTTGCAGTTTTGCTCATATAGATCCTGACTTTCTCTTGGCAGATATATTCCCAAATATTTTATACTATCGATAGTTATTTTGAATGGAATTTCTCTTTGTATCTCTTGCTGTTGCATTTTGTTGGTGATGTATAAAAATGCTGATGATTTATGTGGATTTATTTTGTTTCCTGCAACTTTGCTAAAGTTGTGGATTAATTCTAATAGTTTTTTAGTTGATTCTCTAGGGTTCTCTAAGTAGACCATCATATCATCTGCAAAGAGTGATAATTTGGTTTCCTCATGACCTACTCTAATTCCTTTAATCTCTTTTTCTTGTCTTATTGCCAAGGCTAGCATTTCTAATACAATATTGAACAGTAATGGTGATAGTGCAGCCCATACTTCTATAAACTCATGACTGAAGAGTCAGCTATCTACTTTTCCAGTCTCCCTCCCTCAGGAAACTCTAGCGGGGGGGGGGGAGGAGAAAGCATCTGTGGACTTAGAGTATTTGTGGACTCTGGTAGCCTGGTATCAGACAGGTGTGACATGAAGATTTAATAAAACTAAATGAATTAAAACTTAACTTTCCTATTCATTTGTTCATTGAGAGAAATCATGAGCACTTCACTTATCACAGAATATTACAACTGGATTTCATCTAGTCCAACCCCCCACCTCATTTTACAGACCATAAAACAGAAGTCTGGAAAGACAAAATAACTTTGCTAAAGTCACAGAATTAGCTGATGGCAGAGTCATGTCTAAATTCCAAGCCTCCTTCCTCTTAATATAGACAGAGGCTAAGTGGCTTGCTCAGAGTCATATAACTAGTAAGTGTCTGAGTTTGGATTTGAACTCAGGCCTCCCTGACTCCAGGCTTATTCTCTATTATCTGTACCACCAACAGTTGAGCTATAGAGAAGTTAGAAATATCTATGAGGCCTGACAGTATAGTGGAAGAATAGATATTAAAGCCCATTAGATCGTCTGTAAGGTCAGTTAGTAAGTCAGCAGTGGAAGTGGGGGCTGAGGTAATGGTGGTAAGGTAAAGGGTAAAGGGCTTAGAGACAGATAAAGCCTTGAGGACCTTAAGAAGCAATGGCAGGAAAATTTTTTTTTCCAAATATATGCAAAGATAATTTTCAACATTCACCTGGCAGGAAAGATAATAAGGTCTGGTCTTCCATATCAGTAGGAGGAATACAAGTGGTAACTCCCATCTTGTCCAAGCTATGTAGGCCACAAAGTAGTTCAAGATTTGATTGTGGGATAGCTGAAGACAAGAGTAGAGGGAAGGCAAAGGAGAATGGGAGCATCTCTGAGGCAATAAGGGATCTTTTTATTCTGGGTCCCTCCAGGATGAGTATTTTGATGCAGGGCATTCAGCATCCTGCTACCCCAAACATCATGCCTGGAAGAACTTATTTTTCTGGAAGTGCTCATATCAGAATGGTGTTTGAGTGGCCACTTTAGTCCCTGGAGACCTAGTCATCTTTTTGTCTGGGGTCAAGGAGAAAAATTATTTGAACATTTTTACTTAGACAGTGTAGTATAGGTGATTCACACCCCCATCTCCTTCCAGTTATACTATGAAGTACTTCTCAGTTCTGCCTGTCCTCATCATTTGCTTTGACAGCATCAAATAGCTCTTATTAAATGAATCATTAAACATGATTGCAATATTAAGTGTTGTATAAAGGGAATAGCTTGGATCTAGTCCCCGCCCTCTTGTCTTCATGTGAATTCACACATGAAACACTACAGAAAATTAAGCTGGACTAAGTATTGGAGGGCAGGCAGCTGGGTGGATGGAGTGCCCAGTCAGGAGTCAGACTCATCTTCCTAAATTAAATTTGGTCTTAAATACTAATAACATATGTGACCCTGGGCAAGTTACTTAACCTTGTTTGCCTCAGTTTCCTCATCTGTAACTAGAGAAAGATAAAGCAAACTGCTAGTATCTTTGCCAGGAAAACTCCAAAAGAGGCCAAAAAGAATAGGATATGACTGAAAGGACCAAACAATGAAAAGTATGGAGGAAGGAGCTATTAACATCAGAGAGCAAGAACAATAGGAGATAGAAGTTAAATAAAAAATTGGGGGTGAGATTAGGGTAAGAAAAAATCTTGGAAAGTTCTTTGTCCTTTGTTACCATGGGTACAGGGAAAGAAGTTCTTTCTTTTTTCTTTTTTTTTTTTTTGATCAGTCAAGGAAGGTTTTCTGAAGAAGAAAGAATTTTTAAAAAGAGCCTTCAATTTATAACTAAAAGAACCTCAAAGACCACTGAATCCAATTTCCTAATTTTATGGATGAGAAAACTGAAGCCCTAACAAATCAAGTGAACTATCACATAACTAGTGAGAGGCTCTAAGTCAGGATTTGAGCTCAGTCTTCCTGACTATAAAATGAGCTTTCCAATGTGTCTCTGTTGCTTCATAATCCTATGATCTATTGAACGATATTCCCCAAACAGTTTTGATCAAGTTCTGATCTCTCTCAGTTAAAAATGTACACATTTCCAATGTATATTACTTATAAGTTACATTTGGTGCGCTACCAATAAATAACATTTATTAAAAACTTGCACCAAAAATATTAAAAGGATAAACTAAAGATGAATTCTGTATTTGATTTTAGAGACAAGAGGGATTTTCACTGGAATGCATTGAGTAGCATGGTGACATGGTTAGACTTACACATTAGGAAAAAAATCACTTGGGAGAGACTTGTATAGAGAGACCAATAGTGGCATATTAATAGAGGACTTAATAAAGCAGAATAAATAGTTTCCAAGTGAAAAAGTTATTGAGATATTTAAAATGTATAGAAGAGGACAGAAAGATGGCCAGTGCCAGGAGGATTTCTCTGAAAATCACATGTTGAATTGTTAAGAGGAATAAGTTAAGAGGATTAAGAATAAATTAAGAGGAAAAGCAAGCAGTATGTCATTGAGATGGGCAGCTTCATATCCAAACCCATTTTCCTATTCTACTTTGTATTCAGAAGTTAATTTTGTTAAATTAAGAATAAAAAGTAAAAAAAAAAACATCAAGGTAGTCTATTTTATTTTTGGACTGTTCATTGATTCTAAATTCTTCATTATAACAAGCTTCTCTCCATGAATTCTATTCTTTGGTCCTAATCCTGCCACTTGAAATCATACAGAATCCTTGCTCTTTCTACTGAATCATTTACTTTAATCCCTTTTTTGGGGAGAGATTGAGATTACTTTTTTTCATTGTCGGCTTCTGTTTTCTCTTGAGTCCAGGACTTATACCAGCCCCTGGTTTGGATCTTATGGAAAGAGCACAATTAGCTCCATTTTATTTGCTTTTCCTCCTTTAACAACAAATTTGGAACAATTAATATGATCACAGATTGGGTGTGCTCTTCTAACTCATGCTTATTTTTTTTTTTTTTAAATGACAACCTGGTATTGTAGAAAGAGCACTGGATTCACAATCAGAGGACATGAGTTCAATTCCTGGCTATGCCACTTGTGGGACTTTGGCTAAATCACTTGGCTGGGACTCACTTTTCTTCTTTTGTAGAATATATTTAGATGAACTCTAAGGTCCCTTTTAGATCTAAGTCTATGCCTGTTATGTTGGTATGATTAGTAGTGCTGTTACATAGAAGAGGGAGCAGACTTACTCTGTATATCTCTGCAAGGAAAATAAGGACAATTAACTGGAAGAAGCAGAGAGACATACTTTGGCTTAGCATAAGAAGGAACATTTTAATTCCTGAAAAGCCTAGTACAATGTTCCATGTACAAGCATAGGAATTGGCCCTTTGGTTTCTTCATCATCATCACCATCACCACCACCACCACCACCACCACCATTATCATCATTACTATTCACTACCACCTGGCCACTACTACATTACTATCTGTTTACCAATACCTTACTATCATCATCTTATTACCACTACCATCACCATCATTTTCATCAACATTACTTTTTTTTTATGTGGTCAAAATTACATTTATTTGCATTTCTGTAATTGATAGTAATTTTGAACATTTTAAACAATAAAAATAACTAACATTTATGTACTGCTTACTACATGCCAGGGATGTGTAAAGTAATTTACATATGCATAATTTAATGTTCACAAAAATACAGAGAGGAATATGTTATTATTCCCTTTTTATACATAACAAAACTGAGGCAAATAGAGGTAAAGTGACTTGCCTAGGTCATAGCTCTTCTACTTGACTGATAGTATATTTGAACTTATCTTCTCTCTAAGCTGGCCACTCCATGTATTGCATTGCCCAGGTGCCCACTAAACAAGTATAAATGGTCTGAGTTACATCTTTAAGAAATGTCTTTTTATATCCTTAGATCAATTATTAATTGGTAAAACTTTTTAATTTGAATTTGAATCAATTTCTTACTTATTTAGGAAATGAGATGTTTATCAGATAAACTTGCTATAAAGATTTTTTTTCCTAGTTGTTTCCTTTTCACTTTAGGTAGATTTGTGCAATTTTTTTTAATTTAATGTGCTCAAAATTATTTATTTTATCTTTTGTAATTATTTCTTTTTTAAAATTTTGTTATATTTTTTCCTCTATCCATAGATCTGAGAGGAAAAATGTTTTCTTTGTTTCTCTAATTTCTTTAAAATATGACCTTTTATGATGTAGGCTTTGAATCCATTAAGAACTTTTCTTGATATATAGTATGACATGTTGGTTTAATTGAATTTTCTTCCATACTTGCATTAAATTTTCCCAGATGTTTTTTTGTTGAATAGTGTTTATCATAGTAGCAGAAATATTTGTGCTTATCAAATATTAACATATTCAATACATTGGTTTTTATATCGTGTGTATGTATTTTGTGTCATTTCTAGATGCCTCAGGTTTTTTTTCCTTATTTGTACTTATTGCTTTTAATAATTATTGCTTTATAATAAAGTTTGAAATCTGGAATTACTAGGCCTCCTTCATTTCCATTTTTTTCATTATTTCCCCTTCCCTATGACTTTACTTACTATTTTTCTAGTTCAGTAGAGTAATCCTTTGGTAGTTTGATTATTACAATGTTAAATAAATGAATTAATGTAGATAGGTAGCATTGACCTTTTTACTATATTAGCTTAACCTACACATAAGCAATTAATAATTTTTCAATTACTTTATTTCTATAAACAGTTGCTTTTACATTTACATATATAGGCCTTGTATGTATCTTCACAAGTAGATTTTTCAAGTATTTCATAGACTCTGTAGTAATTTTAAATATTTATTTTTTAAAAGATCCCAAGAGAGCAAAATTTGACACTCTCCCTAGGGAGGCATTTCTAGGTGGAAACTACTATTGTTAATATAAAGTATTATGGTAAAATTAACTTAAGGCATGAATTTAAGTACATTTATTCTATTCCTTCCTTACCATCATTTATCCAATAAATTTTGAATATGGCAAACAAGCTTCAAAGGTGGTGAAAAAGAAGTCAGAAAAAAAAGAGCATATTGATCAGAAAACCCATTTTCTGGCCAGACTTCTTGATCAGATCTGGTTGCCTTAAGTACTGCCCTGATGATTTTCAGTGAACTGTTCTTTCAGACCTAATTCAAGCCTAATTTCTTTTTTTTTCTTTTTTTTTATTAATACTTTTCATTTGCAAAACATATGTATGGGTAATTCCTAAACATTAACCCTTACAAAGCTTTCTGTTACAAATTTTCCCCCCTACTCCCCACCCCTCCCCTAAATGGTAGGATATCCACTACATGATAATTATGTTAGAATACTTAAGAAATCGAATATATATATAGTTATTGCTACATAACATTTTTTGTGCAGGAGAAATCGTATCTACAAGAAATAATAATCCGATAAAGGAAATACAATGTAAGCAAACCTCAATAGAGAACATGAGAATGTTATGTTGTGGTCCACATTTCACATCCCTTGCTCTGGGTGTATATGGCTTTCTTCACTGAACAATTGGAATTGGTTTAAAGCATTTCATTGTTGAAGAGTCATGTCCCTTAGAACTGATCCTCATATAGTATTGTTGTTGCCGTGTACAATGATCTTCTGGTTCTGCTCATTTCACTCAGCATCAGTTCATGCAAGTCTCTCCAGGCCTCTCTGAAATCGTCCTGCTGGTTGTTTCTCACAGAGCAATAATATTCCATAACATTCATATACCATAATTTGTTCAGCCACTCTCCAATTGATGGGCATCCATTCAGTTTCCAGTTTCTAGCCACTACAAAAAGAGCTGCCCCAAACATTCTTGCACATGTGGGGCTCTTTCCTTTCTTTAAGATCTCTTTGGGATATAAGCCCAATAGAAACACTGCTGGGTCAAAGGGTATGGACAGTTTGATAAGTTTTTGAGCATAGCTCCAAATTGCTCTCCGGAATGGTTGGATCCATTCACAGCTCCACCAACAATGCATCAGTGTCCCAGTCTTCCCACATCCCCTCCAACATTCATCGTTATCTTTTCCTGTCATTTTAGCCAATCTGACAGGTGTGTAGTAGTACCTCAGAGTTGTCTTAATTTGCATTTCTCTGATCAATAGTGATTTGGAGCATCTTTTCATATGATTATAAATAGTTTTAATTTCATCCTCTGAAAATTGTCTGTTCATATCCTTTGACCATTTGTTGATTGGAGAATGGCTTGAATTCTTATAAATATGAGACAATTCTCTATATATTTTAGAGATGAGGCCTTTATCAGAACCCTTAAATGTAAAGATGATTACCCATTTTGATGCTTCCCTCCTAATCTTGTCTGCATTATTTTTGTTTGTACAGAAACTTTTTAACTTAATATAATCAAAATTATCTATCTGGTGTTCAATTAAGAATTCCAGATCTTCTTTGGACATAAATTTATTCCATCTCCACAGGTCTGAGAGGCAAACTATCCTATGTTCCTCTAATTTGGTTATAATATCACCCTTTATATCTAGATCATGAACCCATTTAGATCTTATCTTGGTATGCGGTGTTAGGTGTGGGTCCAGCCTTAATTTCTTCCATGCTAGTTTCCAATTTTCCCAGCAGTTTTTGCCAAATAGTGAGCACTTATCCCAAAAGCTGGGGTCTTTGGGTTTATCAAACACTAAATTGCTAACGTTATTACCTAGATTGTCTTGATATCCTATCCTATGCCACTGATCGACTGCTCTATTTCTCAGCCAGTACCAAATGGTTTTCATGACTGCTGCTTTATAATATAGTTTTAGATCTGGTACAGCAAGGCCACCTTCGTCTGTCTTTTTTTTTCATCAACATTACTTGACCACTGCTACAACCCCTTGATCATTATCACCAGCACCATCATCACCACCACCACTATCATCATTGCTATTATCTCCTCCGTCATCATCATCAACAAGCATTTATTAAATGTCAGGCACTGTGCTAAGTGCTAAGGATATAAAAAAAGGCAAAAACAGTTCCCTCTTTAAGGAATTTATGTTGTAACAGAAAAGCTAGCTACAAACATGGTTATGCATGTGTTGAGTTGTTCAGTCATATCCAATTCTCCATGATCCATTTGGGATTTTCTTGGTAAAAATGCTGATGTGGAGTGCTATTTCCTTCTCCAACTCATTTTTTTTTACAGATGAGGAACTGAGCAAACAGAATTAAGTGACTTACCCAGGGCCACATGGCTAACAATTGTCTAAGGCTTGATTTGAACTCAGATCCTTCTAACTCCAGACCTGGCTCTCTATCTACTGTACCATCGGCTATCTTTGGTTATACATACACAATGATATTAATTTCAGAAGGAAGGAACCAGCAGTGGAGGGAGGGAACTGGGAAAGGCTTCTGGTGGGTATTATTTGAGCTGAGTCTTAAAGGGAAGCAGGGAAGCCAGGAGGTGAAGAGGAGCAATAATAATCATTGTTATAATAATATTTGCTGCTGCTGTTGTTGCTATCTCTCCTGACTCTTCAACTTAACTGTAAATCCGTCAAGATCAGGGATTGATTAATAAGTATTAGTAATGATACAGTTCAGATACTTCCATCTCCAAACATGCTTCCTCAACTTTAAAATGATTGGTTGGTTAATTGTTGTCCTTTTTTCTCAAAGAGGACCAAAATGACATCACTGGGGCTGATCAGAGGAATATAAGCTCTGAATGTGCTACCACAGATTGGGCACAAATAATCCCTATGAACATGTGGAGTGGCTTCTCTAACTTGTATATTGCATGTTTCTTTTTTTTTGAATTTTTTTTATTAAAGCTTTTTAATTTTTAAAACATAAGCATGGACAATTTTTCAGCATTAACTTTTGTGTTCCAATTTCTCCTCCTTCCCCCGCCCTCTCCCCTAGAGGGCATGTAATCCAATATATGTTAAACCTGGTAAAATATATATTAAATCCAATATATGCATACATTTATACAATTATCTTGCTACACAAGAAAAATCAAATCAAAAAGGAAAAAAATGAGAAAAAAATAAAATGCAAGCAAATAACAACAAAAAGAGTGAAAATGTTATGTTGTGATTCACACTCAGTTCCCACAGTCCTCTTACTAGATGTAGATCTTCATCACAAGATGAATCATCTCATTGTTGAAAAGAATCATATCTATCACAATTGATCTTTGTATAATCTTGTTGCCATGTACAATGATCTGGTTCTGCTCATTTCATTTAGCATCAGTTCATGTAAGTCTCTCCAGACCTCTCTGAAATCATCCTGCTGGTCGTTTCTTACAGAACAATAATATTCCATAACATTGATATACCATAACTTAATCAGCCATTCTCCAACTAATGGGCATCCACTCAGTTTCCAGTTTCAAAAAGGATTGCCATGGGGTAGCTAGGTGGTGTAGTGAATTGACCATCTGTTTTGAAGTCTGGAGGACCTGAGTTCAAATCTGGTCTCAGAAACCTACCACATCCTAGCTGTGTGACTATGGGCAAGTCACTTAACCCCAATTGTCTCAGCAAAAATTTTTTAAAAAAATTGTTTCACAAAAAGGATTGCCATAAACATTTTTACACAAGTAGATCCTTTCCCCTCCTTTCAAAGGGTATGCATAGTTTGATAACCCTTTGGGCATAGTTTAAAATTGCTCTCCAGAATGGTTGGATCACTTCACAACTCCACCAACAGTGTATTACTCTCCCAGTTTTCCCACATCCCCTCCAACATTCGCCATTATCTTTTCCTGTCATCTTTGTCAATCTGAGAGGGGTGTAGTGGTACCTCAGAGTTGTCTTAATTTGCATTTCTCTGATCAATAGTGGTTTAGAGCACCTTTTTTTTTGCTGACTTTTTTTATTTTATTTGCATAACATATGTGTGGGTAATTCTTCAACAATAACCCTTACATAGCTTTCTGTTACAAATTTTTCCCCCCAACTCCCCACCCCTCCCCTAGGTGGCAGGATATCCACTACATGTTAATTATGTTAAAATATTGGCAAATCGAATATATGTATACATATTTCCAAACTTATCATTGTTGTGCAAGAAAAATCTTATCTACACAAAAGATATATCAGATAAAGGAAACACAATGTAAGCAAACATCAATCAAGGAGTATGAGAATGTTATGTTGTGGTCCACATTTCACATCCCTCTCTCTGGGTGTATATGGCTTTCTTCAGTGAACAATTGGAGGTGGTTTGAAACATTTCATTGTTGAAGAGAGCCATGTCCATCAGAATTGATCGTCATATAATACTGTTGTTGCCGTGTATAATGATCTCCTGGTTCTGCTGATTTCACTCAGCATCAGTCCATGCAAGTCTCTCCAAGCATCTCTGAAATCATCTTGCTGGCCATTTCTTACAGAACAATAATATTTCATAATATTCATATACCATAATTTATTCAGCCATTCTCCAATTGAAGGGCATCTATTCAATTTCCAGTTTCTAGCCACTACAAAAAGACTGCCAAAAACATTCTTGCACATGTGGGGCCCTTTTCTTCCTTTATGATTTCTTTGGGATATAAGCCCAATAGAAATGCTGCTGGGTCAAAGGGTATGCACAGTTTGATAACTTTTTGAGTGTAGCTCCAAATTGTTCTCCAGAATGGCTGTATCCATTCACAGCTCCACCAACAATGCATCAGTGTCCCAGCCCTCCCACATCCCCTCCAACATTCATCATTAACTTTTCCTGTCATTTTAGCCAATCTGACAGGTGTGAAGTGGTACCTCAGGGTTGTCTTGATTTTCATTTCTCTGATCAATAGTGATTTGGAGCACCTTTTCATATGACTATAAATAGTTTTAATTTCATCCTCTGAAAATTGTCTGTTCATGTCCTTTGACCATTTGTCAGTTGGGGAATGGTTTGAATTCTTATAAATTTGAGTCAATTCTCTATCAGAACCTTTTAATGTAAAAATGTTTTCTCAGTTTATTGCTTCCCTTTAGAAGGGAAGATTAGATCTTGTCTGCATTAGTTTTGTTTGTACAAAACCCTTTTAACTTAATATAATCAAAATTGTCTATTTTGTGTTCAATAATGATATCTCATGTTTCTTCTGAGCTAATTCAATTCTGCTTTGCTCATAGAGCATTGCACCTTCTCTGATAGGGGCATGCTGTGCTAGGCAGTCCTGTTCCAGTGTCTCTATGTATCATCTAATCAATTTTAAAGTTCTTAAGAGTGTCCTTGAGAATGTTTTTGTATTGCTTTTTCTGACCACTTTGTGAGTACTTGCCTTGTCTGAGTTCTCCATAAAATACTTTAAAATTAGGTACTAGATTTCATGACTCTAAACTCTCCCCCAGGCCTAATATTCTATGATGATGCAGGTAACTATTTTATGTAATTTCACATTAATCAGAGCTGCAAGTTGAGATGGCGAAGTTTTTACTCTCCTCTGTCATAGTAGAAAATATTCCTCAAATTATTGGGAAGTCCTTTATAGTTCCTACTGTTAGCCGGGAGATGCAGTTATATAATTGTTGGTTCTTTCTACTTTGGCAAATAGAAGAAGGCAGAGCAAGAGAGCATAGCAGACTGGTAAAGGAGGTTGGAAGGGCAGATATCATGATGAATGCTTTGGAATTATTATGGATCATTGTATTAATCAGAATAGCTAAGTCTTTCAAAGTTGATTATTGTTACAATATTGCTATTATTGTGTACAATATTCTCCTGGTTCTCATTTTATTTTACTTTTTCTTGTAGCACAATAGTATTCCTTCACAATCATATACCATAACTTTTTCAGTCATTTCTTAATTGTTGGGCAGTCCCTCAATTTTCTTTTTTTTTTGCCATCACAAAAATAATTACTATAAATATTTTTGTATATAGGAATATTTATCTTGGAATGTAGACCTAGTGGTGGTATTTTTGAGTTAAGGGGTGTGTGCAGTCTTATAGTCCTTTGGGCATAGTTCTAAATTGTTCTGAAGAATGGTTACACCTATTCACAATTCCACCCACAGTGCATTAGTGTCCTAAATTTCCCATATACTCTCCAGTATTTGTCATTTTTTCTTTTTGTCATCTTAGCCAGTCTGATGAGTGGTGTCTCAGAATTGTATTAATTTGTATTTCTTTAATTATTAGTGATCAGAGCATTTTTTTTTCATATAAGTATTGAGAACTTGATTCCTTCTTCTGAAAACTATCTGTTCTGTCCTTTGACCATTTATGAATTGGAGAATGGGTCTTAATTTTAAAAAAATAAATTTAGATCAGTTCTTGATATATTTGAGAAATGAGGCATTTATCAAAAAAATACTATAAAATTTCCACCCCCCAAGTTTTCTATTTTCTTTGTAATTTTCACTTTATTGGTTTTGTTTGTGTGATTTTAAAAAATCACGTAATCAGAGTTACTCATATCTCCCATGATCCTGCTTATCTCCTGTTTGGTTTTAAACTTCCCTTATCCATAGATCTGACAGGTAATTTTTTTCATGCTCCTCTGATTTGCTGATGATCTCACCCTTTTTTATCTAAATCACATCTCCATTTTGAGTTTATCTTGATTTATATTGTGAAATGTTGGTCTATGCCTGATTTTTGCCAGAATATTTCTCAATTTTCCCAGTAGTTTTGTCAAATAGTGAGTTCTTGAAAGGCAGAAGTCTGCCTATGGTTAGATTAAATTGCGTTTGGGAAAGCTACTGAAATATACCCACATGCTGATTTCCTTAAAACTTTGCTTTATATACTTTACTGTATATAATTTAATTCTGACTTCTTTAATAAACATTTATTAATAAAAAGTATAACGAGTGGACAAAATCAGCTAACAATTTTATGGTATAAGATTGACAGTTAAACCAAGGCAACCCTATCTACCTGGTACTAATTGTCATAATTGTAAGATCAATTCTTTTAAGGGATGATAAGCCCTCTTGAAAAGTGAATCTTTTTAAAAATTTTTACTTGTTTTTAAAATCCAAACTATTTACATTTAATTTTTTTTTAGAAAAGATCATAAATATATATAACCTTTTCTTCATTTAAGGCCTCTTCTAATGCTATATTGGGGAATGGTGCTAACTGGGCTTCTGAAGACTATGTTAACAAATAATAAGCTTTGGCAGTTACTACCAAGCTAGAAAGGCATTTAATATGGGCTCAGTGACCTACTGTATTATTTTTTGAGGACCAGTTTAACTAAGTTCAGGGAAATTCATTACCAGATTGATTGTAGTGATGAATTTTTGGTTCATAACAAATCTAGAAAACATCCACTAATAAGTGGAAGGGTTTTGATCAAATTCAGTAATGGGAGTGCTCACAATAATGAAATCAGTTCCTTAAAGTATTGAAATAATATTGAACCAATGTCTTCTGCTCTTCCATATATGTTAGGAAATTATCCTTGAATACTTTCAAAACTAGACCTTCTCTGTATACATTCATTTTGGCACGAAGATTAAATGTTTGCTGATTATTTCTTTATTAATTTCTTATTTTCAGTGTCTCTATCCTGTTTGATTAGCTCAAATTGGAGTTACATTTAATTAATTAATTAAATTGTTAAAATATAAAATTTTATGTATTAAATAATTGCATGTCATATTTTTTCTTCAGGTCTATAGATTTGTTTCCTACCTCCCATTTCCAACTCCCAATTTATTATTTATTTATTACTTGTCTAACAAATTTATGGTTTTGCTATACACAGATAATTTAGAAATTACCTCAACATTGGTAACCAATAATTTCCCATAATTTATAATAAGATCAATGTTATTGTTTGGAATAGTGTCTAACTGATGCCATACGGTACATTTTTTTACATTCTTTTAGTGGACTATATTCATATTGTTCCCAAAACCTGCATACTTTATTCTCCCTTTCTTGATTGTCCTTTTACCTGTATGACTACTTCCATTCATCTTTTGCCTTAACATCTTCCATGTTCTGTCCCTTTGCTGAGGTCCCACTTAAAGTGCTGTCTTGGGTCCTTTAGTCTTCTTTCTCTCTCTACATATATATATTTTAGGTAACCTCATCAGATCTCATATATTTAATTATCATTTCTACACTGATGACTTGAAAAGTAAATCTTCAAAGCCAAACATATAAAATGATCACAGAAATCATAGTTTTTAGACACATTCCTAGACAAAAGGAGCTTCTCTAACTCTCTTTTTATATATCTGTTTTCTGCATAATAATCACTCAGTTCTAGTTACAGATGTTTTATGATTCATACCTTCTTTATTCCTTCCTGTCCCAGTTTTTTTCATCTGTAAAATGGGGATAATATTAGGATCTATATCCCAGGGTTGCTATGAGGATAAAATTAGATAATATTACTAAAACACTACAGTTTTTTTTAAACACAATCAAATCTTAAATATTCCTATTATGGTTTATCTATGGACAATCTTCTCCTCTATTAAACTAATTCTTGTTAGTTTTATCATTGACTTCACAAGAGAGAAGCTTGAGAGTCTCTCCTCTTTTTTTTTTCCTTTTCTTTTTGCTGAGGCAATTGGGGTTAAGTGACTTGCCCAGGGTCACACAGCTAGGAAGTGACTGAGACCAAATTTGAACTCAGGTCCTCCTGACTTCAGGGCTGGTGCTCTATACACTGCGCCACCTAGCTGCTCCTGAGAGTCTCTCCTCAAGGAAAACTCTTGGAAACTGGATGGAACGTTCAGTCAGAAGGCTTGTAATCAAATATTGGCTCATACATTCACTACTAGCATAAGTTGGGATAAGTCAATTCATTTCTTTCTTCTCATCTATAAAATGAGGGATGTAGGTTAGAGAATCTTCAAGTTTTATTCCATTACTAAATTCTAGGATCCCAACTCTTTCCTTTAGAGAAGGAGATTTTCTCTGAAGTTCTGCTTAGTAATGATCATCCCCATTTTATTGATGTGGAGAATTTAAGGTTAAGGCCTTGACAACAGCTTTCTTACATGGTTTGATAGGGATTAGAGTCAGGATTAAAACACAAATCTTCAAAGGTGCAATTGGTTAGACTCCAAGAGCTTAGAATGAAGGAAATAAGGCAAGGTGAAAACCTAGTCTTTTTCAATACCAGGAGCCGAATGGTGAAAAAACAACACAAGCCAGCTAAATAAGGAGGTGCTTTGGCAAGTTTTCTGATCTGCCTGTCCATCACTTTTACTTTCTCATTCCCTTTCAGCTATGCCATTAAGCTGAGGGATGAACAGTAATAGGAAACAAATAATGATTTTTTTGGTGGTTTTTGGGCAGCTCCCTGCCCAAGAGCTTAGCCTGGGTCATTGGGCGGTGGCAGGAGCTGGGGACAGTTTGTCTTTATTTGCTTTGCAATGGCAACTATTGAGACTGACAGCTTTCCTCTACTCAAGACTTTCAAGAGAGTGCTTGATTTCACTTCTCTAAAGAGAAGAAGAAACATGAAGAACTGGCTCACTAGGAGGGGGATGCCTTAGAGAAGGACTAATAGCATGGAGTGGAAGTGGGGGATTATCTGGTTCCTTGATAGAACATGCCTATCTTGATTAATGGCATACTTGTACATTCATTGGATACACACTTCTTGAATCCTTACTGTGTTTGTAAACACTTTGCTAGGCACTGGAACAGAAACAAAGTTTGTTGTTGTTCAGTTGTTTTCATTCAGATCCAACTTTCTTTGTGACCCCATTCGGGATTTTTTTTTGCAAAAATACTGTAATAGCTTGCCAATTTTTTCTTCAGCTTCTTCTTCTTTTTTTTGGTTATATTAAATTTTTTTTATTAAAAGCTTTTTATTTACAAAACATACCAGTGATTTTTCTACATTGACCTTTGCAAAACTTTTTTTTGTTCCAAGCTTTTCCCCTCCTTACCCCCACCCCCACCCTTAGATGACAGGTAATCTAATACTAGGAATGCTAAATATGTTAAATTATAGGACAAATCCAATATTTGTATACATATCTATACAGTTATCTTACTGCACAAGAAACATCAGATCTAGAAAGAGAGAAAAAAAAAACCTAAGAAGGAAAACAAAATGCAAGGAAATATTCACAGAAAGCATTAATATGCTGTGTTGTGGTTCACATTCAGTTTTCTCAGGCCTCTCTCTGGATGTATATGACTATCTTCATCAATGAACAATAGGAACTGGTTTGAATCACATCATTGTTGAAGAGAACCATGTCCATTAGAATTGATCATTGTATAGTCTTGTTGCTGTGTATAATGTTCTCCTGGTTCTGCTGATTTCACTCAGCATCAGTTCATGCAAGTCTCTCCAGGCATCTCTGAAATCATCCTGCTGGCTGTTTCTTACCAAACAATAATATTCCATGACATTCATATACCATAATTTATTCAGCCATTCTCCAACTGATGGGCATCCTTTCAGTTTCCAGTTTCTTGCCACTACAAAAAGGGCTGCCACAAACATTTTTGCACATGTGGGTCCCTTTCCCTCCTTTAAGATCTCTTTGGGATATAAGCCCAATAGAAACACTGCTGGGTCAAAGGGTATGCACAGTTTGATCACTTTTTGAGCATAGTTCCAGATTGCTCTCCAGAATGGTTGGATCCGTTCACAGTTCCACCAACAATGTATCAGTGTCCCAGTTTTCCCACATCCCCTCCAACATTCATCATTATTTTTTCCTGTCATCTTAGCCAATCTGACAGGTGTGTAGTGGTACCTCAGAGTTGTCTTAATTTGCATTTCTCTGATCAATAGTGATTTGGAGCACCTTTTCATGTGACTAGAAATAGTTTTAATTTCTTCATCTGAAAATTGTCTGTTCATATCTTTTGGCCATTTATCAATTGGAGAATGGCTTGAATTCTTATATATTTGAGTCAATTCTCTATATATTTTAGAAATGAGGCCTTTTTCAGAACCTTTGGATGTAAAAATATTTTCCCAGTTTATTGCTTCCCTTGTCTGCATTCATTTTGTTTGTACAAAAACTTTTTAACTTGATATAGTCAAACTTATCTATTTTGTGATTAATGATGACCTCTAGTTCTTCTTTGGTCACAAATTCTTCCCCTTCCACAGGTCTGAGAGGTAAACCATCCTACATTGTTCTAATTTGTTTATAATATCATTCTTTATGCCTAGATCATGAATCCATTCCAACCTTATCTTGGTAAAAGGTGTTAGGTATGGGTCAATGCCTCGTTTCTTCCATACTAGTTTCCAATTTTCCCAGCAGTTTTTGTCAAATAGTGAGTTTTCATCCCCAAAACTGGGGTCTTCGGGTTTATCAAACACTAGATTACTATTGTCATTGAGTATTTTGTCTTGTGAACCTAACCTATTCCACTGATGCACTACTCTATTTCTTAGCCAGTACCAAATGGTTTTGATAACCACTGCTTTATAATATAGTTTTAGATCTGGTATAGCTAGGCCACCCTCATTTGCTTTTTTTTTTCATTAATTCCCTTGAAATTCTTGACCTTTTGTTTTTCCAGATGAATTTTGTTGTTATTTTTTCTAGGTCAGTTAAATAATTTCTTGGGAGTTTGATTGATATAGCACTAAATAAATAGATTAGTTTAGGTATTATTGCCATCTTTATTATATTCTCTCGACCTATCCAAGAGCACTTGATATTTTTCCAATTGTTTAGATCTGACTTTATTTGTGGGGAGAGTGTTTTGTAGTTTTCTCATATAGATCCTGACTTTCCCTTGGCAGATATATTCCCAAATATTTTATACTATCGAAAGTTATTTTAAATGGAATTTCTCTTTGTATCTCTTGCTGTTGCATTTAATTGGTGATGCATAAAAATGCCTTCAGCTTCTTTTATAGATGAGAAAACTGAGGCAAAGGTAAATGGCTTTCCCAGTGTCACACTACTATTTAGTGTCTGAGCTCAGTTTCAAACTCAGGAAGATAAATCTTCCAGACTGTAGGCTCTTGACTCTATCCACTGAAGCACCTAGCTGCCCTACAACAAATTTTGATTATTGACATTTATTAAATGCATATTCCTTAAATATTTACTGAATGCAAATACTTTGCTAGGTTTTGGGAGAGATACAAAATTTAGTCAGATACAATTCCTATCCTCATGGAACTTATAGTCCAGTAGGGATATAATATATTATGATATAATATAACATATAATAGGATATGATACAATTAATATAATATAATATAATATAATATAACACAATGTGATATATAACAATATGTAATATATATCATGATGTATAATACAAAAATAATATAATATCTAATACAACAATACAATGTAGCATAATATGACAAGATATGGCATAAATGTTGTGATTTAATAATTATATTATAAATATTATGATTATAGATAGCTATAATTGTTATTTATCCTTCATTCTCGAAGAGGACCATGACATCAGGAGGTGATGTCATGACGTGCAAGTGAGTTGGATTTAAGTGAGACAGAAGGTCACCTGCCTCACTCTCTCCTTCAGAGACATCTGGGTTTAGTGGCCAGATATAGATCAGGATTACATGGTATCATAGAGGAGCACACAAAATGCTTCTTGAAGTACAAGGAGAAATATTTTTGCTAAAAGGTGAGAAGAACACAATGAAGAACAATTAATTTTTTAAAAGCACTTACTAGATACAGACCTCTATATTAATTACATGAAAACTGCAAAGTTTAGATAAGACAGACCTCTACCTTCATGAAATTTGAAATTCCCTGTGTGGGCTGTTAAAGGACAGGTAATTCTTTAAGATTTTAAATTACAAATACGATGGTACTTTCTATGGATGGTGGTAATTTCCATTTTGGGATTTCTTACTGCTGAAATCATAGATCCAGACCAGAAAACATGCTTTATGCTTTCAAAATACTTTTATGTCTCATCCAAGCCTTTAGGTAGTCCTACAAGGTGGAGAGATCTTACTTTCATGCTAAATGATGGTGGATATGGGGGGAAGAACCTGGATCTCTTGGCTTCCATAATATATCTTCTTTCTTGAATTTATCTCATCCCACCTGGGATTCTTTGTTTCCCCACCCCACCCACAACATTTTTTTTTAATGATTCCTTTAATATTCTTGACTTTTGGTTCTTCCAGATGAATTTTGTTATTTTTTTTTTTAGCTCTATAAAACTTAAATTTAATTAGTATGGCACAGAATAAGTAAATTAACTTAGGTAGAATTGTCATTTTCGCTATATTGTCTTAGCCTACCCATGGACAATTAATGCCTCTCCAGTTGTGAGATCTGACTTTATTTGTATGAAAAGTGTTTTGTAATTGTGTCCATATAATCCCTGAGTTTATCTTGGCAGATGACCTCCCAGGTAGTTTATATTGCCCACAGTTATTTTAAATGGAGTTTATTAAATGGAGCTAGCATTTTCAGTACAATATCGAATAAAATTTGTGATAATGGGGGCAGCTAGGTGGTGCAGTGGATAGAGCACTAGCTCTAAAGTCAAGAGGACCTGAGTTCAAATCTAGCCTCAGAAACACTTCCTAGCTGTGTGACCCTGGACAAGTCACTTAACCCCAATTGCCTCAGCCAAAAAAAAATTGTGATAATAGGAATCCTTATCTTGTTGAGAAAGTTTCTAGCCTATTCCCAATACAGATAATGATTGTCAATGGTTTTAGACAGATACTACTTACTTTAAGGGAAACATCTATTTGTTCTGCTTTCTGGGTTTTAATTGGAAAAGGAATTTTTTTTTCTATTTTAATGATATTTTATTTTTCCAAATACATACAAAGATAGTTTTCAAAATTCCTCTTGGCAAAGCCTTGTGTTCCAAATTTTTCTCCCTCTTCTCCCGATCTTCCCCCTTCCCAAGACAGCAAGCAATCTGATATAGGTTAAACTTGTACAATTCTTCTAAACATATTTTCACATTTGTCATGCTGCACACACACAAAATCAGATCTTAAAAAAACATGAGAAAGAAAAAACAAGCAAACAAACATCAAGAAAAATGGTGAAAGTAATATGCTTTGATCCACATTCAGGATCCATAGTCTCTCTCTGCCTTGGGCTGGCATTTTCATCACTAATCTATTAGAATTGCCTTGAATCATTACATTGTTGAAAAGAGCCAAGCCCATCAATTGATCATCACATAATCTCATTGGTACTGTGTACAATGTTCTCTTGGTTCTGCTCACTTCACTTAGAATTAGTTCATGTAAATCTTTCCAGGCTTTTCTGAAATAAGCCTGCTCATCATTTCTTATAAAACAATACTATTTCATTACATTCATATACCATAACTTATTCAGTCATTTCTCAACTGAGAGCATCCAATAAATGTCCATTTGCTTGCCACTACAAAAGGGCTGCTCCAAACATTTTTTTGCACATGTGATTCCTTTCTCCTCTTTTATAATCTCTTTGGGCTACAGAACTAGTAGAGACACTGCTGGATCAAAGGTTATGGCCAGTACGATAGCCCTTAGGGCAAATTGCTCTCCAGAATGTTCACAAGTCTAGCAATGCATTAGTGCCCCAGTTTTCTCACATCCTCTCCAATATTCATCATTATCTGGAAAAAAATTTTAAATAGAAATGATTGTGTGTTTTGTTAAAAACCTTTTCTGCATCTATTGAGACAGTCACATGATTTTTGTGGTTTTTGTTATTGATATGGTCAATTATACTGAGTTTTCTTACTATTGAATTAGTTCTGCATTTCTGGTATAAGTCTCACCTAATTGTAATGTACAAACTTTGTGATATAATCTTTGTACTGTAATCACCTTGCTAGTGCATTAATATTCATTAGGGAAATTGTTTTTCTTTATTTTTTGCTCTTCTTGGTTTAGTAATCAGCACTATATCTGTGACATAAGAGGAATTTGGTAGGACTATTTTGCCTATTTTTCCAAATAGTTTATATAGTATTGAAATTAATTGTTCTTTATCTTTGGTAGAATTCACTTGTGAGTGCTCTAATAATGGTCATTCAATTTTCTTCATAGGTCATCTGACTTCTAAAATTCTATTCTTCTTAAATTCTTTTTAGTTTATTTTATTATTAGATCACTCTAGTTCCGAGAGGGCAAAGTTGAAATGTCTATTTGGCTTTTGCCTCCTTTTATCTGCCTTCCTTTTATCACCTCCCTCTCCTTATTCCTTATATTCTAATAATAATTCCCTCTCTCCCCCATCTCTTCATCCAGTTTATGATTCTCATTTGACTTTTTGCCCCAATCTTCCAGACTACACTCTGCTTAACTCCACTTCAGGTTTACTCAGATTTATGTCTCTATGAGGGTGTTAGGATTAAGTCATTCCAGGTCCCAGTGGTCTTTCACAGTCTCAGAAATTTCAGTCTGAAGAGGGGAGTGGGACTCTAATAGAAGGTCATCAGTTGATTTGATTGGGGTATCCTGCATTGTCTATTTCCCGATGGCCATTGCCTCAGCCCTTTGACCCTGGGATCAGAGGGTGTTGTCAAGTATGCTTGAGAGAAGTCATCCTTATTCTGTACCTCTGTAGTTTTATTGTCTCTCACTCCTTGCAAAGGATCATAGATTTTGAGTTGGAAGTGATCTTAGAGGTCACTAAATACAAACCTAGCATTTTATAGATGAGGAAACCAAGGCCCATTTAAATGAAGTTAACTGATTTGCCCAATGTAAATACCAGAGTTGGGATCTGAACCCATGTTTCCTGACTTTAAACTTAATATTCTTTCTATTATATTATGCTACCATTGAGCCCCAGTCTTTCCCCACCACTGCCCTGGCAGTTACTGCTTACATGCCTAAGGCCCATGAGGAAATAATTTCAATTGGTAGAGGAAAGACTCATCTCCTTTGTCAATTAGGGCAAGTTTGAGGTGATTAGGCTATGAAAGCAAAACCATTTGGAGCCAGAGGATTATCTAAGAGGCATGTTTGGTAACCTATAACTAACTTATTAACTTGGAAGCAAACCAAAACTTTTATGACTCTCAGCTAATTGCCTGCCTCTCCTTCCACCAAGCATTACTTCTTAACGGTATATAAAAGTCAGGTTCCATTGGCATTTCTATCACTCTACCTTATAGTCTTCGCTATTCTTCTGTGAGAAGCTCTTTATCCATTCACCATGAACAGACAAGTCTGCAAGACCTCAGGCAGTGGAAGCCAGGGTTTCTCTGGCCACTCTGCTGTGACCTCTGGCTGCAGTCGCATGAGCATGGCCCACACAGGACACTCTGGTGGAGGAGCCTGTGGGGCCCATAGTAGAGCAGGTGGTTTTGGTAGTCAAAGTCTTTACAACCTAGGTGGCAAAAAGAGCATCTCCTACAGTATGGCTGGTGGTTCCAGAGGTGGAGCCCATGGCTTTGGTGGTGGACGAAGCAGTCATGGAGTTGCCTTTGAAAGAAGCAGGAGAGTAGGAGGTGGCTTTGGAGGAGTTGGTGGTTTTGGTGGTGCTGGTGGCTATAGTGGCCTGGGTGTCTTTGGTGGCTTTGGTGGCCCTGGTAGCTTTGGACCTGGTGGCTTCCCTGGTAGGATCCAGGAAGTAACTGTCAACCAGAGCCTCCTGCAACCCCTCAATGTGGAGATCGACCCTCAGATTGGTTCTGTGAGGACCCAGGAGAGGGAGCAGATCAAGACGCTTAACAGTAAGTTTGCTTCATTCATCGACAAGGTGAGGGAGCCTTCATTGAGCCAAAAGAAGTGATATCCTTTTCGGTAATTGGTTATGGGAGGATACTCCAAGAATGGTGGCAATGTCATGAAAACAAAGTACTTGAATTCCTTTCTTAATTCTGCTATGACATACTATGTGATTTGGAAAAAAATAGCTCAGTCACTCTGGGTCTTCCCCTCCTCCCCATGTAATCTGGTAGAAAAATTCTTGTTGTGTTCTAGCTTACTCCATGACATAGTGTGGGAATAAACAAAAGGAAAAGTGAAAATACATTGAAGTCTGGAGGAAGAAAAGGACCAGCAAGTCCATTCTTACAGTTAACTTTCTAACATCTATAGTAAGCAACAGTAGGTGAACTGAGATCTATAGGTAATCAAAATCTCACTGGAATTTGTTCATTATTGGAGTGTATTTTCATATCTTTCTTTGTATATAAACTTATCTTTTTATGTTATTAGTTGGCTAATGTGAAAATGAGATTGTATCTCAAGGCAGTGTTTCTCAAAACTTTTTTTCTGATGATAAAACTCTTCAGTTAAGAAATCCTACATTTGACAGAATCCCTGGAATCAAATCCTATAAAATTACTATATTTAATATACAATTAACAAAAAGCATAAGGCTCATTAGAAAAATCCCAACAAACTTTGAGTGTTTCATGTTTCCTCACAATACAATTTGAGAAACACTTTTCAAAGGTAGAAATGCATGGACATGAATGAATGTGATGGATGTCATGAGGAAGACAGTTTTGGATTTAAAACTAGTCCTGGATAATCCAGAAACTGGATTATTGAAAATAATAATGTAGTAGTAGAAACAGGTGGGGATAATTAGGAATAATTTTGTTATCTTCCTTGCTTTTACTTCTTAATGGAATTGACAGTGATTAAAATTTTTAGAATCCAAAGACCTTTCCTTTGGTTATGTCTTCTCCTGCAATGAAAACCTTGAATTTCTATATAATTGTAGGGGAGAATGAAAATGGCCCAGTTGGAAGCCTGGTTTGGTGTCAGGATCATGGCTGGACTTAAACAGAGATATCTTGGCCATTGTCTGCCCATCCAATATTACATCTTGTCTCTCCTGATACTCTGCAGGTGCGGTTCCTGGAGCAACAGAATAAGGTCTTGGAGACCAAGTGGAGCCTGCTACAACAGCAGGGTCTCAACTCTGTCACAAGTACCAACAATCTCAAGCCGCTTTTTGAGAGCTATATCAACAACCTTCAGAGGATTCTGGATGGGCTCCAGGGAGAGCGTGGGAAACTGGATGGGGAGCTGAGGAGCATGCAAGAACTGTTGGAAGACTTCAGAAAGAAGTGAGTGCTCCAAACCCCTCTTGGAGGATTAGTAGCAAGGCATGGTCCTAACCTGGTCTTTCCATTGTTCCTAACTGAATCTTCAGTCAATATCCTTAGATTGATTGATATAATGAAATATGGCCAACCAGAGATTTGATCCCAATTAGCCTTTGCTTAGCTTTAGAATACAGACTTAGGAACAAGAAATGGAAGCTTCAGTGAGGAAAACTTAGGCTTAGTGAAATTTTAAAAAAGCTTCCTATTAGAGCTGCTCCAAAAGGGAACATGCCAAATTGGGAGGCAGTGTTTCCCATCACTGAAGGTCTACAAGATGATACTGAATAATCCTTGTTGGGAGAAATTATAGAAAGGATTCTACTCAGGTATGGACAGGACTAGATGACCTAAATTCTTTGATTCAGGGTAGAGTGATACCACAGAGTGAAGGGAGATTTCTGAAAAACTCTATAATTAATCTAGGTTGGGAAGAGAAAAAAAAGGGGAGACAATTATATTTGGAACTCTTGGAATAGCCTACCCACCTGGTTCCTTAAGAATGGCTGGGTTTATTTTTGTGAGATTACTCCTAATGGATTATAGCTCTAAACAGACATAACCTTTTCTTCTTTCCATAGCAATACCTCCAGTTTCATATGTTTTTGTTTTTGTTTTTTGCTTTTTTGCTGAGGCAATTGAAGTTAAGTGACTTGCCCAGGGTCACACAGCTAGGGAATGTTAAGTGAGACCAGGGCTGGTGCTCTATCCACTGCGCCACCTAGCTGCCCCTTGTTCCATATGTTTTTAAAAGACTGTTGTAGAGCATTTGGGATTTAGAGTCAGGACACATGAAATTGAATACTAACTCGAATACTTACTACTCTTGTGATTTGGGCAAATCATTTGTCCTCTCTGCCGGGCCTCAGTTTCCTCATTTGTAAAATGAGAGGGCTGAACTAGAGTATTTTTAAAATCCCTATCAGCTTTCAGTCATATAGTACCTATCTCTAGGAAGTGTTATCCTTTATCTGGCTCACATATATGAAGAATGAAGAGATGAAGTTCAAGAATGGCGGAATCCATTTTGGGGAGACAGAGAGAGAGACAGAAAGAGATAGAGACAAAGAGACAGAAAGAGAGAGACATAGAGAAAGAGAGAAATAGAGACACACAGACACACACACACACACACACACACACACACACACACACACACACATACACAGAAAGACAGAGCCAGGCAGAGCCAGAGAGACAGAGACATACACACAGACAGAGAAAGAGAAAGGGAGGGAAGGAGTGAGATTTTGCTTGTACCTCTGGAATTTCTCCCTCCTTTTTATTTTTAGCTTTAAGATTATTCTGCAGATATGAAGATGAGATCAACAAACGCACAGCTGCAGAGAATGAATTTGTTGGGATTAAGAAGGTGAGTGAGATAGGACTGGTTAAAAACAAAATTCTCTTCTTGAGTGTTGTCATCCCAATCAGCAATGCCTTAGGGTTTGTCTATCTATTTTTTCATAAATGAACCCTGGAGGGAAAGGGTTCTTTATGAAGGGAAGGAGACATTTTAAGAAATGGGATTACTACTATTGCTACCAACAAGATCGATCAATATACTAATTGACAATGAATATATGCAACATCAATATTGTGCAGTGCATAAAATGACTTGAAGTCAGGAAGTCTCACCTTCCTGAGTTTAAATCTGATCTTAGACACTTATTAATGTGACTCTGGGCAAATCATTTAATTTTGTTTGCCTCAATTTCCTCTTGTGTAAAATGAAGTGGAGAAGGAAATGGGAAACCACTCCAATATCTCTGCCAAGAAAACACTAAATGAGCTCATAAAGAGTTAAACATGACTAAAACAACAACAACAAATAAACTTGGGTATCATGATTAGTAATTGCAAATTATATTAATAGTAACAGTGTGAATTTGCACATGTTAGAAATCTTGAAGAGGTTGGTAGTAATAATAATTCATTTCTCTGTAGTGAGGGATCTTTAAACTTTATAAAAACATTTCTTTCCTTTGTAGTTTCCTTTGTAAACTTTTATATATTTTATTTTATGCATTTAAAAGTATTATTCTGAGAAGGATTTTTTTTGCATAGATTTCTAGTGGTCTATGAACTTGAATGGAAAAAATTATATCTTTATTTTAATATAATTGATTTCCTCTTAAATCATAAGCATTTAAGATGCATTAAAACATTAGGAAGGTATACCTACTACATTGAATGGATTTAAAACATTAAACATATATGCATAAGAGAAGGAAACAAGCATTTATTAAGCATCTACTATGTGCCAAGCACTGTGCTAAGCGCTTTACAAATATCTCATTTGATTCATGCAACAACCCTGTTAGGAGGGTTCTACTAATATCTTTTTTTTATAGTTGAGTAAACTAAGGCAGACTTAAGTGACTTTCTCAGGGCTATATAGCTAGCTTCTGAGACTTGATTTGAGCTCAAGTTCATAAATATATTAAGTGCATTTAAAGTTCCTGAAAAGGGCCACAGACTTTCTCAGACTGCCAAAAGGATCCAGAATACAAAAAAAAATTTGAGAAACTTTGATTAGTGCTTTAAAGTTTTCAAAGCACTTTCATTTCAACAATTCTGTGAAGTGTGTTATATAAGTATTATTTCCATTTTGCAGGTGAAGAAATTGAGGTGGGTATTGGGAAGAGGTAGTATCATGTAATGGTTAGAGGATCACATATACCTTCCCCCAATCCCATGCCTCCATATTGAGCATTACAAATTGGTTTAAATTCAGAAAGTGAGACTATTGAATGAACTTTTGTTACTTAACCTGGACTATTTTCCCTTAGAAATGGAAGATTATCCTTGCTTGTCTATTAGAACCCACATCATATATAATGTGTAAAATTAGATCAATCAGAGGCATTTAAAGAAAAAAAATTAATGATGTTCAGGCCTTGGGGAAGTGGAAAGAAAGCCAGATTTGGAATCAGGAGACTTGGATTCTACTCCCAGATCTATTATTAACTAGCTGATACTATGGAAAATTCACTATCCTTCTTTGAGTTTCAGATGCCTTATCATTTAGTGGGACCGGTACTTATACCATCTACTTCACAATGTTATGAGCAAAGGTGATTTTTAAATGCTAAAGAAAGATTTTATTATGAATAGAATAATTTAATGGAGTTATGCATAAAATAATAATAACTGCCATTTGGAGATGGCTCCAAATGAAATTTATTTTGGTAAAGGTCATTCATTAAAACAAACAAAAAAAAAGGACTCATTAGGAAGAGGAGCAGAGTGTGGAGGGGTAAATCTCTGTGCCCCTGTTCTTTTCCCCAGGATGTAGATGCTGGTTATATGAACAAGGTTGAACTGCAGGCCTGTGCAGACAGTTTGACAGATAAACTCAACTTCCTGAGAGCTCTTTATGAGATGGTAAATACCCTCCCTGAATCTATCCCAATTGTTTGTATACCTCCCCTCAAACACCTACAATCTGTTCTCCATCAGCACCATGGAGAGGGCAATGATGCTCTGACCATCCTAGGAATGTGATCATCATATATTACCAATGGTGCTTAAATAGTAGCAACCTCAGAAAAAGGCTGCTTAGCTACTCTCTCCAATCATCCAAATTTGATTTATCCCTTTTCTCAAATGCTCTTTTCTTTCCTTTTCATCTGCACTCTGGCCCTCACTGCATTTGCTCTCCAAGTCTCTCCTTGGTCTCCTTGCTCTCCAAGTCTATACCACCAAAGGTCTCAGCCTTTTATTCATCATCCACACACAGAGGACTCTGAGGATGAAGGAAAAAAAGATTCCATTTCTCTTGGTCCTGCTGCCTGATTTCCACTGGGCCCCAAGTCTGATTCCCTGTCTTTTCTTGAGATTCAATGAGTGATTTCTTTATGTGAAGTAACTGGACATCTTGACAGTTTTCCAGATTTCTTTAAAGTTTGTAAGCTAGTTTCCTTCAGGCTGAAATCAAATTCTCACTTTCCTCTATCTACCTCATTCTTGTTAAAAAAAACCCTTTTTATTTTCAAAACATATGCAAAATTTTCAACATTCACCCTGGCAAAACCTTGTGTTCCATTTTTTTCTCCCTCTCTTCTACCCTCTACCCTAGATGGCAAGTAATCTTAAATATCTTAAACATGTTCAATTCTTCTATATATACATATTTTTACAAATATCATGCTGCACAAGAAAAATCAGATCAAAAAGGAGAAAGAAAACAAAATGCAAACAATAACAAAAAACTGAAAATACTATATTGTGATGCACACTCAGTCCCCACAGTCCTTTTTCTGGACTCTGCAGATGGCTCTCTCCATCACAAGAACATTGAACTGCCTGCCTCATTCTTGACATGGTTTTTGTGGTATTTCTTCTTGTTTAATCACTGGATCTTTCTATTCCCTCAACTCCTGTTGTCTGGGGGTTAAGTGAGTGACCATTTCCATTCTGTAGGAGTTGTCCCACATGGAAAGCCATGCCAGTGACACCTCTGTAATCCTCTCCATGGATAATAATCGCTGCCTTGACTTGGACAGCATCATTACTGAGGTCAAGGCTCAATATGAGGAGATCATCCAGAAGAGCAAGGCAGAGGCTGAGTCTGCATACCAGACCAAAGTAAGTTTTCCTCTAGTCCATCTCTCCCCTTCCTTTCCCCCATGGAGAATCATGTCTAGCATTTAGCTGTCAGCATGGCAGCCTTAACATAATCATCTTGATTTACGTGCCAGTTGGGAGAGTTGCAGACCACAGCTGGCAGGTATGATGATGACCTGAAGACCACCAAGAGTATGATTATGGAAATCAACAGGATGATCCAGAAATTGCGGGCTGAGATTGAGAATGTCAAGAAACAGGTAGGATACATACAGCTTTGCACAGCTGGAGCTGGATGTGAGACTTCTCCATTTTTCTGAAGACATTGGGGCAATAATGGGATATACATTGGGGTCACATTAACAGAAGAAATATTCAAGCTTTTTTTAAAAAAAATATTCAAGCTTTTTAAGAGAGATGAAGAAGCTATTGGCTATTTCTGCCTCAATTTTAATTTTTTCTCCTTGTAATATATTATGAGATACTATAGACTCTGAAAGTTTTTTTATTTTTTAATTATTTTTTTCCAATTACATGTAAAGATAGTTTCAACATTCATTTTTATAAGATTTTGAGTTCCAAATTTTTCTCCCTTCCTTTTCCCCTCCTCAAGATGGATAGCTTATGCATGTACAATCATGTATATTTCCACATTAATCATGTGAAAGAAGAAACACAACAAAAGGGGAAAACCATGAAAAACAAACAAAAAATAACAAATGAAAATAGTATGTTTTGATCTGCATTCAGACTCTATAGTTATTTCTCTGGATGACAATAGCATTTTCCATCATGAGTTTTTTCAAGTTGTCTTGTATCAATTGTATTGCCAAGAAGAACTAAGTCTATAATAGTTGATTATTGAACTTTGTTGCCACTACTTTGTACAATGTTCTTCTGGTTCTGCTCACTTCACTCAGCATCAGTTCATGTGAGTCTCTCCAAGTTTTTCTGAAATCCTACTTAACTTATGGCATAATAGTATTCCATTACATTCATATACCACTGCTTGTTCAGCCATTTCCCAATTGATGGCATATTTGGAAGCTTTTGACCTAGATGTTCTTTCTGGTGTAATGAGAAGGTAGAATCAATTCTGGTACAGGGACCAGAATATACTGGAATGACCTAAGAAATCCTGAAAAATTCCTGGGATGATATAATCTCCCCTTTATGGCAAATAACCAAGAGAACAAATACACTTCTAGGAGAGACAGAAACTCATCCCATTAACTTCATTAACTGTTCTCCCACTACTCTCCCTCCCTCAGAATGCCAACCTGCAGATAGCCATAGCTGAATCTGAGCAGCGTGGGGAGATGGCTCTCAAGGATGCCCAGGCCAAGCTCCAGGGACTGCAGAATGCCCTGCAGAAAGCCAAGGATGACCTGACCCACCTCCTGCGAGAATACCAGGAACTGATGAATGTGAAATTAGCCTTGGATGTCGAGATTGCCGCTTACAGGAAGTTGTTGGAGGGCGAAGAGTGCAGGTGTGGACTTGGAAGGACAAACTTTGGCTGACTTTGACTTCATAATAATTTCCATTATTATTTAAGACTGGAATTTGCTAGAATTTCTACTTTGATGAGAGGGACAGGGCATAAACACAGAAACAAAATATGAAAGTATTCTAGGCAGTATAGAGAATAACTGTAAAGTGCACAGTGCTTGGCACATAGCAAGTGCTATATAAATGTGTGTATACATATATTTATGTATATATACACATACATATATGTTGTTTGGGATTTTCATAACAAAGATACCGGGGTGGTTTGCCATTTCCTTCTCTAGCTCATTACAGATGAGGAAACTGAGGCAAATAAAGTTAAGTGACTTGTCCAGTGCCACACAGTTAGTAAGTGTCTGAAACTAGATTTGAACTCAGACATTCCTGACTCCAGGCTTGTCACTGTATTCACTGTGTCAACTAGCTGACCAAGATATCATATTGGATCATGTCATGTCATGTTATTATACATCTTATCAGAATCACACCACATCATCCCATATATTAAGATAATAATAATAGCTAGATTTATAAATATATATATAGGCATCATACATAGGTATGACATATATATCTATATTTACATGCTATATATATACTATTAGCTAGATTCATAAATATATGTATGTACATATATATAGAAATCATGCTATAATAACAATAATAGCTAGATTCATAACTATATAATATAGGTATCATACTATAGTATGAGATATGTATATATATATCTATATTTACATGCTATATATACTATTAGCTAGATTCATAAATATATGTATGCACACATATATAGATATTATGCTATAATAACAATAATAGCTAGATTCATAACTATATATATATGTATCATACTATAGTATGGCATATGTATATATATCTATATTTACATGCTATATATACTATTAGATTCATAAATAATAAATAAATTAATTAAAAAATATATATAAATATATAAAAATAAATAAATAAATAAATGTGTGCACACACACATATATATATCATGCTATAATAACAATAATAGCTAGATTCATAAATATATATATATATAGGTATCATGGTATGACATATATACTTTTACATGCTATATATACTATTAGCTAGATTCATAAATATATGTATGTACACATACATAGATATCATGCTATAATAACAATAATAGCTAGATTCATAACTATATATATATATATATATAGGTATCATACTATAGTATGACATATATATATATCTATATTTACAAGCTATATATACTATTAGATTCATAAATATATGTATGCACATATATATATATATATATCATGCTATAATAACAATAATAGCTAGATTCATATATATACATATACATGTATCATACTATAGTATGACAGGTATATCTATATTTATATGCTATATATATACTATTAGCTAGATTCATAAATATATGTATGCACATATATATATATATAGATATCATGCTATAACAATAATAGCTAGCATTCATAAAATTTTAAGATTACTGAAGCACTGTACATATGTTATTTCACTTGATCCTCACCACAACCCTGGGAAGTAGGTGCTATTATTATCCTCATTTTTCAGATGAGGAAACTGAGGCAAACAGAGGTGAAGTGATTTAAGTGTCTAAGGTCACACAGCCACTATATGAAGTATATGAAGCAGATTTTTTTATTTTTTTGTAAGTCACTTAATCCTTTTTGCTGAGGCAATTGGGATTAAGTGACTTACCTAGGGTTACACAGCTAGGAAGTGTTAAGTGTCTGAGAGCAAATCTGAACTCAGGTCCTCCTGACTTCAGGGCCAGTGTTCTATCCACTGCACCACCTAGCTGCCCCTGAAGCAGAATTTAAACATAGGTCTTCCTGATTCCAAGCCCAGTATTCTTTTCTAGCTGTCTCTGTTAAGCTGCAAAAGCAAAGTTCTTAGAGTTCAGGAGAAATCTGGTTGGAATCTTGTCTCTGAACCTTATTACTTGCATGACTGACCTCACAGGATTATTATTCTGTCCTAGGCAGTTGCCACCTGTGAGATCCTGGGCAAATTACTTAACCTCTGAGTATCTGTCTCCTCATCTCTAAAATAGGGATAATATTAGCTCCCTTAGGTAGTTGTTGTGAGGAGATAATATTGGGTGTCTGTTTTCAGTTTTCTGTTTCCCTTATTGTGCTTGGTATTAGGGGAATTGTGGGAATAACTTTTTCTTTCTTTCTTCTGTTTCCTTCCTAGAATGTCAGGAGAGTGCCAGAGTGCTGTGAGCATTTGTAAGTATTTCTTATAGAATCTTTACTCTAACTGGAAGTGGGAGGTTAAAGAGAAAAACAATTCCTACTAATTCAGTTACCTTACCAGTCCCCCTATCTTGGTCCATTTCTTTCAGGCCACTGAGATTGTATTTACTTCAGTTTCTTGGTTGAGGATCCAACCCATAAGATTATTGGGAATCTCTGTACTGTTTTGGAAGCAATTTTGTTCTAAGAATCATTTCTCACTGGTGACTTGTTTCTAGAATTCTTTTTCTTTCTTTCTTTCTTTCTTTCTTTCTTTCTTTCTTTCTTTCTTTCT
>JAJPUD010010554.1:7538-26195 GCA_023553655.1 Myrmecobius fasciatus | reverse complement strand
TTTCTTTCTTTCTTTCTTTCTTTCTTTCTTTCTTTCTTTCTTTCTTTTTTGCTGAGGCAATTGGGGTTAAGTGGTTTGCCCAGGGTCACACAGGTAGGAAGTGTTAAGTGTCTGAGGTCAGATTTGAACTCAGTCCTCCTGGCTTCAGGGCTGGTGCTCTATCCACTGTGCCATCTAGTTGTCCTTGTTTCTAGAATTCTTAAAGATGTCCTGGCATTCTAAGAATTAATGCCTTTGTCAAATGCTGAGCAGGAGACAATTAAGTACTTCAGAAAACTTAGGAAAGCCTATCAGAAATGAATCTTATCATATAATCAGAGACTCTCCAAGAATAGGAAAGAACTTCAGAAATAACATGATATAGTTAGTGGGAAGGGCACTGTTTTGAATCAGGAGACTGGGGTTCAAATATCTCTTTTGATATTTCTTGTGATCTTGACCAAATCACTTACCCTTCCTCAGGCCTCCATCTGTAAATTGAAAAAATGGGACTAATTCGCTTCTGTGTTCCCTTCCTACATCTAAGATTCTGTATGTCTGGGGGAGAAGTATTTTTAAGATCTTTCTGATAAGGACATCATTCTGACTTTTCTTGAAGAATTTCAGAGATGGCTTCCTAAGACATTTCTGTCCCTTTCCTAACCCCTTTCCATGTGCCATCTCCCTTTAAATGTACAACTCTTTTGGGAGAAAGAAAAGCAGAAAAGCAATATTCTATTCATGTAACACTGACAGTAAGTAACATTGACACTTGGGTATGCATTTATTCCTCCAGCTATGGTCAGCAACGTTACCAGCAGTAACATTGGTGGTGGTCTCAGTGGAAGCCATAGCAGCTTTGGAAGACGAAGTGGAAGATTTGGTGGTACCAGTAGTGGCAGCTATGTCACTAGTGGAGGAAATGTTTCAGAGAGCCAAGGGAGTGTTTCTGGGAGCCGAGGAAGTGCTAGTAGCAACTTAGGTGGCATCCAGAACTGTGGAAGTGGAGGATACAACTCTGGGAGCCAAGGCAGTGCTGGTAGCAATGTAAGCAGCATCCAGACCTCTGTAAGTGGAGGTTACAACTCTGGAAACAGAGGCAGTTCCAGCATACATGTGTCTCAGATTTCCAGCCAGCGCTTCAAGTAATCTTACAACTGGGAACAACAATCTTGCACCACAACTATCCTATCGCCTACCTTTATTTCCCTCCTTTTCTACCCAGTATCATTTTTAACTCCTACCAAATACCCTTGGTTTTCCTATCCACATCCCCAAGGAATGGATTTTTACCCCCCCCCCAAGTCCCTTAGGCAGCAATGAACTTCCAGCTCTCAGAACCTCCACCTATAATCAGTTTTAGTCAGACTATTCAACTGATCTTGAAAGCTGGAAAATGTGGCCAACCAAAAACCAAGAATAGAGATATCTCTGAAGGAATATAGGCAAAAGTAGTCTTTTACCTCTAGCTTGTGCCAGTGCTATAACCCAGAACTGATACTGGGCCTTCATAGTCTGTCCTGTCTCCTTCTGGATTTTCTTTATATTTGGGTGTTAATGGTCCAGGTCAGGAACTTTTTAGCATCTTCTGTGGTGGGAGGTGACTTGCCCTGATTTCTAGAAGCATAATATTTTCACAGTCACTCTGGGGCTTGGGCTGGAGTATTGAGTGGATAAGATCTTTTGAATACCAATTGCTGTGGATGTCATGGGTACTCTCACTTCTTTTCCAGTCTTCTTGGTCTTCTCTGTGTGTTCACAATGCCCTTGGCTTCTCTCTTGCATGGTGAAGAGTATTCTGTACTTTCTTACTTCAATAAATTACATAATTTCACAGCCTGGTTGTTGAGTTGTCTATCTTGGACATTTTTACAGAATGATAGAGTTGGCAGGGACTTCTGTAACCATCTAGAACCTGTACCCCAAGATGTAACATATCTTCCCAATAAGGAGTCATCCCACCTTTACAATTATCTACAGTTAACCCCATTGTGGGGGGTATGGGAAGATAATGGACATAATTGGTATTTCTCATTTTACTATTACAGTTTGGTGTCATAAAAGATTCATTCCTCTTGAGGATCTCAAGTGTATTTCTCTCAGGAGAGTTGTAGAGGAGATTTTGTCTTCGGTACCTCCCTAGGTAAAGAGGAATTAACCTTAGGTACAGTTTTGAAGCTTCTGGGAAACAATATGTGGAAGCTGTGGGTGGGACATGTGTATACCACCTCTGGCAACTCTCCTCACCATGGGGTCACTAGAATAGTTATTTTGAACCAAAGTCCTCTGTGAGCCCATATCCATTCAAAATCATAGTTCTTGAGCCTTTTCCAGTGCATCTACCATTTCTCTAAACAGTGGAAGGACACAGTCAATTCAATGAAAAGACATTCAAAGAAATAACCTAGTAGTTGAATAGAATACTCCCTCTCATTCCCCATTCCTTGCCTATAACCATAAGGCATAGAAATATGCATACCTTCAGTGGGGAGAGTGAGCATGCTGAGAGATCATGCCAATGAAGGCACTTGAGGGATCTACCTATGGGAAATAGGGTCATTGACTTGTAGCTGACAGGGACTTTAAAGGTTATTGGGTCCAAACCTTTGTAATTTACAGATGAGGAAACTGAGGCTCAGAGAAGTCAAATGATTCACCCAAGATCAAGCAATGAGTGAGTGTCTGAGGCAGAATTTGGATCAGGATCTTCCTGACTCTAAGCCAGGCACCTATTCCATTGACCTCGAGAGACAATTCATACCTCCAACAATGAAGTATGATGCTATTGTACTGTATTCAATTGGTCTGCTCCTTCCTTTCACTGGTGTATTCTTGGAGAGTATTGCTTTGCTGCCCTTTAGGAAGGGACATTTTTGCCTTAATGGAGCCTTCATTCCACTAGGATACAATGGCTAGAACCTACCTATTAGGGCATGCTGACAGCTCTCTAACTATAGCTATTCTACTTTACTAACAAAAGCTAGACAGTGATCCCTGAGATCATATTTCTGTTATAGAAAATGACCTTACTTACAATCATCCTATCTTCCATTTTCCTAAGATCCTCATTGGCTTAGTTGCGAATTAATTTGAGACAGGACAAAAGTTACCAAAGAAGAAAAAGTCAGGGTTTATTCATCTTAGCCCAGATTCCTATATTATGCAAATTTATTTGTTAATAGAAAGGTCTAATTGCTTTTGGTTCTATGATTTTGGTTTTTGAACCATCTTAGCCTTTCTATATGTATCCTATATAATTGTATATTATCTGAGAAGGGGCCCATTTGTAATGGAGAATTTCCAGGACAAAGTACGCATACCTAGGGTAGAAGTTATGGGTTGCTAAGAGGAGTCTTCAGGAAACCAATGGGTAACCCTTCAGAGTCTGAAGGGGGTTGGAAACACAGAAAATAGTAGAGAGATGTAACAGTCTTTTCAGTGATAATAAATATCAAACAACCCTAAAGACTTGCTAGATACTTAGCAATTACTGTTTTACAGTCTGTAATGATACATGAACAGTTTGTATTATTTCCTTGTATAATATACTTATATTAAGTTCAGACTACTCTAAAGTAATCATTCTATAATTTTTGGATATAATGGCCTGGTTCTGAATTTATTTCATAAATCCCTTCATTTCCATAAACAAATCCATAAGATTCAGTCATTTTTGGATACTTCCGCCCATGCAGATGTTACATATGGAGAGTCTTTTGTTTTTTGGATTGTTACAATAATCTAGGAAATAAGAGATGAGAACGTGATCTAGGGTTGTTGCAGAGGAAGGAAACAAACATTTATTGAGTTTGAGAGGTTGGTGTCATTACAACTGTGACTAGGACACAGATAGTCTGACTTTCAGTCCAGTATGCAGAGGTGTTATGTGGCAAGGTGGATAAAGTTCCAGACCTGGAGTCGGGAAGACACAAATCCAAATCCAGCCTCAAAAATTACTAGCTCTATGACCTTGGACAAGTCACTTAACTCTGCTCATCTCAGTTTCCCCATCTGTAAAATGAACTGGAGAAAGAAATGACAAACCATTTCAATATTTTTGCCAAGAAAACCTTAAATTGAGTCATAAAGAGTGAAAAAACAAATGCAATTCATCTTTCTGTTTTCTAATGAGTTGGGCATATTTTTGCCAATTTAGTATGGTTTGTGACAAAATTTAATCATTTGAAATAACTGTCGTTACCTATCTCTATGCTCATATTTATGATTTATTTAATGCTGAATTATTAGGGAAGGCGTCTAAGAAGTTAGATGGAGAGATATCTACTATAATTCAACCATCAAGGCTAATAAGTTGATTTTTTTTGAGGCAATTCAGGTTAAATGACTTGTCCAGACTTACACAACTAGTAAATATCTGAGGTCATTTTTGAACTTGGGTCCTTATGATTCCAAGATCGATACTCTATCCACTGCGCCACCTAGCTGCCCCTAAATTGAATCTTTTAAAGCAAATATTATGTGTTATTGAAGTTATTATTACTCACCAGTAAGTATATTACACATTTGATGCTGACAAATTGGTTTGACTTTTATGCATCTTGTATTTTGGAATAAAGGTGCAAGCTGAATCAACATTTTAATGAATAGTTCACAATCTAAGCACAGGGGTTTAAACTAAACTGCAATAATCCTTTTTAAAGAAAGTTTAATCAGAACCCTTGATTCATGAATTTAGTAATTGTTCTTCCTTAGTGTGGATATTAACATATGCTCATTCATACAACGTAAAACTAACTAAAGAGATGACTCAATTCTTATGATGAAGAGTTGGACCATTTCCCATATATGGTTAATCACACTTGTCTCCTCCTCCCCTGACTCCAACTCTGCACCATATGCCCCATCATAGAACACTGACAGAACGTATACATGGCCACATTTTCACCCTCACAGAATTATATTCTATACACTCCCACTTGTGGGGTAATTTTAGGGATTGGGTGAGGAGAGATGGTGTGTTGACCATTATATAAAGAGCTAATCATGACATCTATATTCTGTAAGGTTTATCAAGCTCCTTTCACACTATGAAGCTCCTCATCAAGTATAGTATAAATATTATTATACTCATATCACAGATAAGGAAGCTGCATCTTAGAGAGACAAAATGACTTACCTATAGTTTATAGTAAGTGCTTGAGGTAGGATTCAAACCAGGGAATGTTTAAAAGCAAATAAAATCCTTTAAGATTCATGACTCTGTCCCATCTCTTTGTTAGCCACCAGAAGCAAGACCTTCAAGATTTTACTATTTGATGACAGGAAATCCTGTTTTTGGGCTCCCTCTCTCCTGATTGATATTTGCTTCAATTTGTCTAATTCTATCATTTAGCATACTTCATTTCACCATCTGGCCAAATCTTAACTACCTGTTTTTAATCCCTGTCCTTTTCCTCCTCCCCCTTTCCAGGTCCTGAGCCATAATCAAATGAACTCTGTCACTAGTTTTGGAAAGGATGTGTTCATCTTCTCCCTTATGACTCCAGTTGTTATCCTTGTAAATTTTCAGACTAAAATATCTTTACCTGTTTATTGATATCCTGTGTTATCACTACTATCACAATATAAACTTCTTGAAGAAAGGGACTAGCTTACCTTTTGTATTTTTATCATAATGTTTGGTAAGAGCATAATCATTTCTTTCACTTATTCATTCAATAGTACATTTTAGATGGTATCTGGGCACCATTTAAAATGACATACCTATATATGTAGGTATGCATATATTAATATTTATCTATCTACTCTCCTTTCAAAGAGATTTCATTTTAGGGTATAGACTATATTCAGGGTCATTTGATAGAAAGGATAAAGAAAAAGTTTTTGTAAAATACTCAGATATCCAAATGAGAATTTTTGTTTTTTATTTTTTTATTTTTTTTATTTTTATTTTTTTTTTAATAAAGCTTTTTATTTGCAAAACATATGAGTGACTTTTCAACATTGACCTTTGCAAAAAAACTTTTTTTTCCCAAGCTTTTCCTTTCCCTCCCCCCTCCCCCCACCCCTAGATGACAGGTAATCTAATACATGCTAGATAGGATAAATTATATGACAAGTACAATACATGTATACATATCTATACAGTTATCTTACTGCACAAGAAACATCAGATCTAGAAAGAGAAGAAGAAAAAAAACAACCTAAGAAGGAAAACAGAATGCATGGAAATATTCACAGAAAGCGTTAAAATGCTGTGTTGTGGTTCACTCTCAGTTCCCACAGGCCTCTCTCTGGATGTATATGACTATCTTCATCGCAGAACAACTGGTTTGAATCACATCATTGTTGAAGAGAACCATGTCCATCAAAATTGATCATCGTATAGTCCTGTTGCTGTGTATAATGTTCTCCTGGTTCTGCTGATTTCACTCAGCATCAGTTCATGCAAGTCTCTCCAATCCTCTCTGAAATCCTCTTGTTGGTCATTTCTTACAGAACAATAATATTCCATAACATTCATATACCATAATTTATTCAGCCATTCTCCAATTGATGGGCATCTTTTCAATTTCCAGTTTCTTGCCACTACAAAAAGGGCTGCCACAAACATTTTTGCACATGTGGGTCCCTTTCCCTCCTTAAAAATCTCTTTGGGATATAGGCCCAGTAGAAACACTGCTGGGTCAAAGGGTATGCACTGTTTGATAACTCTTTGAGCATAGCTCCAAATTGCTCTCCAGAATGGTTGGATCCGTTCACAGTTCCACCAACAATGTATCAGTGTCCCAGTTTTCCCACATCCCCTCCAACAGCTATCATTATCATTTCCTGTCATTTTAGCCAATCTGACAGGTGTGTAGTGGTATCTCAGAGTTGTCTTAATTTGCATTTCTCTGATCAATAGTGACTTGGAGCACCTTTTCATGTGACTGGAAATAGTTTCGATTTCTTCATCTGAAAATTGTCTGTTCATATCTTTTGACCATTTGTCTATTGGAGAATGGCTTGAATTCTTATATATTTGAGTCAATTCTCTATATATTTTAGAAATGAGGCCTTTATCAGAACCTTTGGATGTAAAAATATTTTCCCAGTTTACTGCTACCCTTCTAATCTTATCTGCATTCATTTTGTTTGTACAAAAACTTTTCAACTTGATATAATCAAACTTATCTATTTTGTGATTAATGATGACCTCTAGTTCTTCTTTGGTCACAAATTCCTTCCCCCTCCACAGGTCTGAGAGGTAAACCATCCTACATTGTTCTAATTTGTTTATAATATCATTCTTTATGCCTAGATCATGAATCCATTTTGACCTTATCTTGGTATATGGTGTTAGGTGTGGGTCAATGCCTAATTTCTTCCAGACTAGTTTCCAATTATCCCAGCAGTTTTTGTCAAATAGTGAGTTTTTATCCCAAAAACTGGGGTCTTTGGGTTTATCGAACACTAGATTACAATTGTCATTGAGTATTTTGTTCTGTGAACCTAACCTATTCCACTGATCCACTACTCTATTTCTTATCCAGTACCAAATGGTTTTGGTGACCACTGCTTTATAATACAGTTTTAGATCTGGTGCAGCTAGGCCACCCTCATTTGCATTTTTTTTCATTAATTCCCTTGAAATTCTTGACCTTTTGTTTTTCCAGATGAATTTTGTCGTTATTTTTTCTAGTTCAGTTAAATAATCTCTTGGGAGTTTGATTGGTATAGCACTAAATAGATAGATTAGTTTAGGTAGTATTGCCATCTTTATTATATTCGCTCGACCTATCCAAGAGCACTTGATGTTTTTCCAATTGTTTAGATCTGACTTTATTTGTGTGGAGAGTGTTTTGTAGTTTTGCTCATATAGATCCTGACTTTCCCTTGGCAGATATATTCCCAAATATTTTATACTATCAATAGTTATTTTGAATGGAATTTCTCTTTGTATCTCTTGCTGTTGCATTTTGTTGGTGATGTATAAAAATGCTGATGATTTATGTGGATTTATTTTGTATCCTGCAACTTTGCTAAAGTTGTGGATTAATTCTAATAGTTTTTTAGTTGATTCTCTAGGGTTCTCTAAGTAGACCATCATATCATCTGCAAACAGTGATAATTTGGTTTCCTCATGACCTACTCTAATTCCTTTAATCTCTTTTTCTTGTCTTATTGCCAAGGCTAGCATTTCTAATACAATATTGAACAGTAATGGTGATAGTGGACAACCTTGTTTCACCCCTGATCTTATTGGGAATGGTTCCAGTTTATCACCATTACATATGATGCGAGCTGATGGTTTTAAATAGATGCTACCGACTATTTTAAGGAAAAGTCCATTAATTCCTATACTCTCTAATGTTTTTAATAGGAATGGATGTTGAATTTTATCAAATGCTTTTTCTGCATCTATTGAGATTATCATATGGTTTTTGTTAGTTTGGTTATTAATATAGTCAATTATGTTAATAGTTTTCCTAATATTGAACCATCCCTGCATTCCTGGTATAAATCCTACTTGGTCATGGTGTATTATTCTAGGAATGATTTTCTGTAATCTCTTTGCTAATATTTTATTTAAGATTTTTGCATCAATATTCATTAAGGAGATTGGTCTATAATTTTCTTTCTCTGTTTTTGTTTTACCTGGTTTAGGTATCAGTACCATGTCTGTATCATAAAAAGAGTTTGGTAGGAGTCCTTCATTTCCTATTTTTTCGAATAGTTTATATAATATTGGAGTTAACTGTTCTTTAAATGTTTGGTAGAATTCACATGTAAATCCATCTGGTCCTGGGGATTTTTTCTTAGGGAGTTGATTAATGACTTGTTCTATTTCTTTTTCTGAAATGGGACCATTTAAGTAATTTATTTCCTCTTCCAAATGAGAATTTTTGAAAGATGCTTGTTACATTTGACTTTGTTACATGTGTCTTCACACATTTTGGCCAGAGAAATTTCAGCCAATCTCCCTTCTTTAAGAGGCTACTGATGTTGTCCTATGGAAATGAAACATAGAATATAAATAATCATGTACAAAATTCACAGAGGAAAATGGAAAAGGTAGATGATAGAGGGCCTGAGAAGGCTACCACATCTAACCAATAAGAAACCTTGAAGCACAACAGGCACAAATGAAATCTTCAAAGAGATGTAGTGGTTGTTTGGTCACATGGCAAGAATGAGGGATGAGAGGTAGGCAGACAGAGAGAGCTCCTCTATTACCTCTGTGATGTCAGGGAAAGCAGAAAGAACCTTCTGGCATGTTGGGTGGATTCCCTGTGGTTAATGAATAGATGTGTACTAGATGGACATTAATGGATAAGTTTTGATCTGCGTTGTTGGAGGTTACTTTCACACCCATGAGAACACAAACCTATTTAAATATTTGAGAATATTTGTTTCTCAGAGTGAAGAAACTCTTTCACCTGTGCAACTTAATCTTAGCAAGTAAATGAAGTTACTGAGAGGTTGAAGGACTTGCCCATGATCAGATAGCTATCATGTGTTAAAGACAGTATTTTAGTCTGTCTTCCTGACTCCATGTTAAGTCCACTATTTATTACTACACCATGTGTCCTTGACTTGATTTGGGGTCCTGAGTTTAAGGGAAGATAGGAATTGAATGGAAGATGGTGAGATTTTGAGGAATGTGGGGAAGGAAGGGAAAGTTGAGGAGTTTGATTTTAATATAATATGGAAAAACAGGAATTCTTCAAGCAGGACTATGACACGTTAAAGTTAAGAACATCTGTTCTCAGATGTGTATAATGGGATAGGAGTGGAGAGATTAGAAGTTTTTTGGTAAGTCTTTGAGAGTAAGTGAACCATGTAGAACTTCACAACCTGACCCAAGGTTTCAAGCTACTAACCAGCATTATTCCTTTCCAGTGTATCACAATGGGCTGGGCTGGCATTCCCATAATACCCGGACCAACACACATCTCTTTCCCTGTAGAATAGGCACCTATAAATTGGTTTCAGTAGTCTCTGATGATGAAGACTCAGAAGTAGGTTGGAACTCTTACTGCAAAAAAGATCCCTTCCTAGAAGTTAGGGATTATTAATCTGGGAGTCTGTTAATTTTCTTTTAAAATATTTTGATAACTATATTTTGAGATAATTGGTTTCTTTGTTATCCTGTTTATTTTACTTTATGTATTTAAAAACTTAATTCTAAGAAAGAGTACAGATGATTCACCAGATTCCCAAAGGAGTCCATGATGCCAAAAAATGTGATTTTCTCCTTCAAAAACAAATAGGTTTTTGCTTTCTACCTAAAATATTCTTTCTTGTCTTTCCTAATCAAACCCTATTTAAATCTCTCTGTCCCTAGGATGCTTTGCATTCTTCCCTCTAGTCCAAGTGAATGTTAGCTAGATATTTGGTTGCTCCTAATTCCACTCTGGGATTGTATTCTGACCATAAGCACACCCAGAAGATGTGCTAGGATTGTTTGAAGCTTATTTCTCCTGGAGAGGAAGGATAAAACTAATGGTAATGAACCCAGTAGAGTATGATAACTACACTCAACATGTCCTCCAAGAACACCATGATGCTTAGAGAAATAACCTGGGATTTTTCTGAAAGAAGGGACTGTGAGTTTCCTCCTTCTGGATTTTCCTGTTAGCAGTTTCTCTGAGATTACTTTCCTTTTACTCTCAATATCACAGATATACATAGATATTTACATAATGTTTTATTTTGGCTCTCTTTCCTAGAGCCAAGCTACTCCATCAGCTTTTCAGGGTTATGGAGTAACCCTGAAGGTTTTTGAAACAATTCTCCATCACCATCAATTCAAGTCCCTATTGGGGGTGTCCATCCTACTCCCTCTGCTTCTTCCCCCACTGTTATGGACTCATTGCTAAAACTTCAGCTTCATTTAGCCACTTAACATTACTTAATTTTTACAAAGGAATATTTACTTCAAAGATATTCCAAGAGCAAATAATTAAGTATTGCATCTCCCCCCACCAAATAGGTTATGTTTTCCTTCATACCCTTTGGTCTCTTGGGGAGAGACCATAATAACTTAGTTACTACATAATACTTGTCCCACCAAGTTCATTTACAATATGACTGTTGGGTGAGGGCTTCTGCTAGGTCCTGAAGATGTCTCTCAAAGATCACTCCTTGTCAGGGCAGTGATAATGCTAGGCTTGATGCAAATTTCAACCTGGATTCCAACTCCAGATTCCTGTGGTTGGTTCTTCCTGTCAAGGTCAGAAATACCACTCCTTTCAGTTAGAATGAGAAATACTAAGTGAAGAAATCTAGAGTTGAGATCAGTTTCTTGCCAGCCATGTGGTGCTGAGTGGGACAAGTCCTTGAGGCCTTTTCTTTTATGACAAGTTCTTCCACCTGTCTCTGGGAGAAGAGCAGTCACTGAGCTCTCCCAAATTCAGTTGAAATGTAGAAGAAGCATTAGAAGCTTTTTGAATGTACTTTCCACATGGTGTGCCAACCAGAACCAGCTCTACTCATGTTCCACAATCTCTCCATATTACTTTCCCTACATATCACCCTACTTCTCCTGGAAGTCATCTCTCCAATGTCCTGCATGCAGAGAGATTGCATAAACTGAGCAAGCTGCCTACACCAACCTCCTCCCTTCATTGCATTTATGTGTGCAACACTCTGCCTCCTCCCTCCATCCCCTCCCCCACTCCCATCCCATCCCACCCTCATAGAATATGAATTCTTTGAGAGCAAAGTCAGTATTTCTGTGTTTTTGTAACACCTATTCATAGGAAATCTTCCTTAACTCCACCTAATTCCAATGCTTTCTCTCTGTTAATTATTTTTTTGTTTAACCAGTATACAGCTTGCTTTATATATATTTCTTTGATGTCTCCCCTATTAGGTCGTAAATCCTTGAGGGCAGGAGCTGTATTTTACTTCTATTTGTATCTCCAGCCCTTAATCTGGCTCCTGTATGTTTATTCATTGATTGATAAAACCCTAGTGAAAAGAGATGATAGTCTTTGGTTGTGTATTGAAAGGGGACCTCCTGGTGATGAAAAAAATCAATTTTTGTTGTTCTTGGTTTGAGTTGAGGTGTTTTTTTCTCATTTTCACCTGACTTTTCATCATTTTAAATGAATGTTCCTTAGTCATCTCAAACTCAATATGCTCAAAAGAGAACTGATTATCCTAACTGCTCTTCCTGCCTTGAATATCTCCCCACCAACAATCTGTTCTCCACTAAGCTTCCAAGGTGTTTTTCCCCCTAATATTTAGGACTGATCATGTTACTTCCTTGCCTAATAAGGTCCAGTGGCTCTCTATTGCCTTTAAAATAAAATATAATCTCTTGTGTTTGACATTTGGTACTATCTCCCTTTCCACTCTTTAATACTTTTCTTCCCTTGCCATACTTTATGAATGTTCTGCCTCCACCTTCCCATCTCTGCCTCAGTTTCTCTGGCTTCTTTAAAGACTCAGTTCAAAAGCAGAAAGTCTTTCCTGCCCCTTCCAGCTGCCAATGCCCTCCCTCTGGCATTATTCACACAATATATATCTTTTACATGTCTGGTTAGTTACATATTATTTCCCCTATTAGAATGCACACTCCTTGAAGGACTGTTTTTGCTTTTTTTGTTGTACCTCCAGTGCTTAGCACATTGCCTGGAATGTAGTAAGTACTAAAAATGATTTTTGACTGATGTATCATATATCATATAACTATCCTCTGATATCAATCTTTTTTCTCCAAATTTTCAAAGAAGGAAATTTCAGTCTTTTCTTACCTCTTGTGTAAATTCTATTCATAATGAGATCAGCTCTCCATCATCTACTATGGCCTCCTCTGTATGATCCTGATGAGTTTCAGGCTATGGATAGAAAAGTCAAGTCAGCAGGTGATTAGAGCATGTTCGTATGAGGGTCTGAGAGCCTACAGTCAAATCAAAATGGTCTTCGGATGACTGGTTGTTTGGTATCAGTCATGCTGATTCTCCCTTCAATTAATATGAATAAGCAAGAGCTGACTGTGTTGCTCATCCATCTGAGATGGTACATTAGACATGACAGAAAGTCTGTGGAAGATTTTGGGGCAATTTGAATTACTTAGTTGTCCCCATTCCTTCCAGATCTTCATGTGTGGTGAGAGCCTTATCTTATCTTTGAGTAGAGATAGGGATTCTGGAACAGGAATTCTTTCTCCTCACTTCCAGAACACTCAAACCTTGGGGAAGATAAGAAAGACACAGATGATATAGAGACTGAGGTGGAGATGAGAACAGAGACAGAATTAGATTGAACTCATAGAATTGTAGATTTAGAATTGAATGAGACCTTAGAAACCAATTAATCCAAACTTCTCATTTTATAAGGAATGAAACAGAAGCCCACAGAAAATTTTTTTCTTTTAAAGTTGCCTTTAATAGTAGCCCTTTTTGTAGAAGCAAGGAATTGTAAATTGAGTGGATGCCCATCAATTGGGGAATGGCTGAATAAGTTATGGTATATAAATGTAATGGAGTATTATTGTTCTATAAAAAATGGTGAGCAGGCTAATATTAGAAAAGCCTAGAAAGACTTTCATGAACTGATGCTGAGTAAAGTGAGCAGAACCAAGAGAACATTGTACACAGCAACAACAAGATTATATGATGATCAACTGTGATGGAGTTGGCTCTTTTCAACAATGTGACAATTCAAGACAATTCCAACAGACTTGGGATGGAAAGAGCCATCTGCATCCAGAGAGAGAACTATGGAAACTGAAAGTGAATTGAAGATAGTGTTTTTACTTTTTGTTTGTTTTTTTCTTCCTCGTGGCTTCCCTCCTTTTGGTCTGATTTTTCTTGCACAACATAACAAATATGAAAATGTTTAAAAGAATTATACATATTTAACCTATATCAGATTACTTACTGTCTTGGGGAGGGGAGGGGATGTATGGGAAGAAAAAAATTTGTAATACAAGGTCTTACAAAAATGAATGTTAAAAACTATTTTTACATATATTTGGGAAATAAAATGCTATTGAAAATTATAAAAAATGAAGTTGATTTTGAGTTTATATGAATTTTTTATTTCATTCTCAGTACAAAAATAATTTATTGAAGAAATTTTTCTACTCATAATAGCTAAAAATAGCTAACTTTTAAATAGTATTTTAAAATTCTCAAAGTTCTTTACATGTGTTAACTTATTTGATTCTCAATAATTTTGGGGGGTAGGAGCTATGATGTATATTATACAGATGAGGAAATAGAGACACAGAAAAGTTAAGTGACTTCCTTACATCATGCAATTGTTCAGTGTTTGAGGCAAGAGTAGAACTCAGGTCTTCCTGATTCCAAGTCTCCTGCTCTATCTGCTGTATATTTAGCTTTAAAATTTATACAACTTATTGCCTATAAATTCATATGATGCACTCTAAGAGCTCACATATTAAGAGTTTTGGAATCATGGTCCATATTGGATTTAGAATTTACATTCAGAATCAAGACACTCTTCTAAGATACACAGTATTTTGATAAAAAGTACTTTTTTTCTTTTTAGAAAACCTAAATTGAACAAATACTTCATAAAATGAACATTTTCATATACATTGCGGATCAGGAGATGATTATATATGAAACTATTAATACCTATTATGTATGCCTACTTTTCTTCCTTCCTTCCTTCCTTCTTTCCTTCCTTCCTTCCTTCCTTCCTTCCTTCCTTCCTTCCTTCCTTCTTTCCTTTCTTCCTCCCCTTCCCCCCCTCCCAACTATGGTGAGTACTGATGACTTTTAGATAAACAGAATCCAATGGTGAATCCACTTGAAATAACTACCTGGGGATGGCCTGGAGCACTATGATCTGCCATGCCATAGTTATTCTCTCTCTCATTTGGAAAAACAAAAAAGGGTTGCTTGGTGTACTTTTGAACATGTTATTTAGTTTTCTTTGTGGGATGGCATGGAAGCTATGTAGTTGAGTGGAATGAAAGCTAAACTTGGAGACAGGAGATATAAATTTGTATCTCAGGTTTGATGTTTACCAATTGTATGACCCTAGCTAAGTGGCTTCCCTTTTGTGTAACAACACAGTATTTGCTTTCACCCCAGAGGACTTGGGTTCAAATCTTGAAATCTTGACTCTGCTGCTTACCAGTTGTGTGCCATTGCTCAAGTTTTGTAATCCCCTTGGGATGCTGCAACCATGGTGAACACAGAGCTTGTATCATTTACCTCACAGTGTTACATATAGAGGTTCATTGAGGTGCTATAGCAATATGAGCATTATGGTGTTTCCTGAGGGAGTAGCCTTAAGGAGAATTCCACTTTTTTCATACCCCTAGTTCCCAGAGTACCTCAAATTCTATCGTAAACCTGCTCTATCAGGTCAAGGACTGAGTGATGGGAATAGATCAACCAGGTTCTTGAGGAAGGGAGTAAGGCACAAGTCACCTAATTGAATCTGCCTCTTAGGGAGCTGATGCCTTGAGGCTCTAGGGTTGGGCCCGATCCTGGCAAGGAATAGGTTTACCCATCAAAGGAGAACCTACAAATTTCAAGTTTGGTGGAGACAAACCAAAACTAATTGGGGGAAAAAGGCACTCAGCTGGGGAGCTGATGATTAGGGCAGTGGCGCGCTTCATATCTAAGCTATTGACCTATTTTGTCGGGAGAACAAAGCCCAGGAAGATTCCAGATTAATTCACTGACTCTCCTTGGCCCTATAAAAAGAGCCTTTCCAGTTCAGTGTCTTAGTAGTTTTTGTTCTTTCTTTGCCTTCTCAACTCCGTTGTTTTCTCTTCCATCTTAAGGAAATGCTGAGCCTTCAGTCCACCCGGTCATCCCAGACCAGTAAGGGCTTCAGTGGATGCTCTACTATGATCTCTGGACAGAGCCACAACAGCTGTAGCAGATCCAAATCAGCCTCCCGATCAGGAGGGATGAGCATGGCCACTACCTGTGCCATGATAGGCGGGGGCTTTGGCAGCAGAAGCATGTACAACCTGGGAGGAAGCAAGAAGATCTCCTGTAGTGTGGCTGGGCCCAGCTTCTGTGGTGGCCAGAGTGGTGGCTTTGGTGGAAAAGGAATGGGCAGTGGTTTTGGAGGAGGATCCTACAGTTTTGGAGGTAAAACTAGTAGCTTTGGAGGAGGATTCAGTGGCACCAGAGGTGGAAGCAGTGGTCTTGGTTGTTCTGGGAGTTTTCCCCTTGGCATTCAAGAAGTAACCATCAACCAAAGTCTCCTGCAGCCTCTTGATGTGAAGCTTGATCCCCAGATTGGAGTGGTAAAGACCCAAGAAAAGGAGCAGATTAAAACCCTCAACAATAAATTTGCCACTTTTATTGATAAGGTATTTGCACCTATTTATTGGTTTGGAGGTAGAGGAAGATGGAGCCCACTGAGACTTCTCCTAAACTTGGGCTTAAGGCTGTTTTGAAAATTAACACTAGATTTGGTGGGAGGAAGCTACTTGAGTTGGGATTACCCAGCCTCCTTTTTTCTTACTGGGTTATAGGTTCGGTTTTTGGAGCAACAGAACAAGGTTCTAGAGACCAAGTGGTGCCTCCTGCAGCAACAGACAGAGAGCTCCAGCTCCAGCTCCAATAGCTTGCAGCCATTTTTTGAGTCTTACATCAATTGCCTCCAGTCCCACTTGGATGGACTGCTCAGGGAGAGGAACAACTTGGAGGGAGAACTGAGTACAGTACAAAATCTGGTGGAGGAATACAAGAAAAAGTGAGTGATGGAGACAACCAAAGGAACAATCATCTGCTTCTGTAATTCATAGATATCAGGAAATGATAGATGAGATCCTAAAATGAGGGACACGTTCTATCCTTATTTCCAAAATGCCTATAGGATGCAGGGTAAGGAGCAAAGGAGGTTTTAATTTCAAAGCTTCACTCGTAGTGAAGTGGTATGTTTTTAAGGAATAGCCTGGATTACAACTTGTTGGAGGTGTTGCTAAAGGCTCAGGTAGTAGTTGTTCTCAGTGACTTCTGAGCATCCTTCCAACTCCAGAATGCCATAATTTCAAATTTCTTTCAGACATTGTACATTGGTGTCCTTGTGAGTCAACAAGGTACAGTAAATGGATAGAAGATCATACTTTGTGTCAAGAAGATTTGGGCTTAAACTGTACCTCTGACACATGAGTGTGTGTAGGGGGTAATGATCAATTTGTAAGTCATTAACTGCTAAGTGGCCCCAGATAACTCTCTAGGAATGTAAGTTAGAGAAAAGTTAACAGATCTTTTTTTGAAATCACAAGTCTCAGGTCTATCCTCCCCCCACACCTACCAAAAGAGAAAATTCTCAAACAAAACCCCAAACAGTTCTCTTATCCATGAAAATAAGAAGGCTACATCAGAAAGAAACAGGATTAGAGGAAGATGATAGAAATCCTGCAGTCACAGAATTCTCAGTCTGATAGAGGAGAAAAGCTCATCTCTATGGCAGACATGCAGATAAGAGAATGTTGACCATGGAGCACCTAGGCAAAGTTCTAAAAAAGATTAAACTGGATAAATTCAACAAAGTAAACTTGGACAAGCTTATTTGGCACCAAGAATTTAATTGGATTGTGTTTGCAGTGGAGGATAGTGGGAAGGGGAGAAGTTGAGGCAGGTACAATGGGAATTGGTAGGAGAGGAGCAAAACTGATACTTAGTTTTTTCCTAATTCTATTTGATTCAGGAGATTATTAAAATAAGTTTTTATTCCCAGAGCTCATAAGCACATGGAGGAGGCAATTGGGAACACTTAGAGAGAAGGAGAACCAGCCTGGACAAGGACACAGGCTCATATGGAAAGGGAAATAATGGCATGAAGGAATGAGCATGTTTGGAGAGGAGATATAAGAGGCATTAGAGGCACTGCAATGTGTGTAAAATGAACTTTTAAGGGCCCAATGATTCAAAGAATCTGATTCTAAGCTGTTTTTTTTCTGAATTACCCCAATAATAATCCTATATAATTTTTTGAAAGATGCATGAAAACTCAGCCCCAGGACATTGCTAGAATGTAAATTTTCTAAGCTAGTGTAGATACAACTCATATAAAACTTCACTGAGGTATGTCTCTTCTTTCTTCTCTTGTCTTGTCATATCTCTTGCACTCTTTCTTCTTTCCACCTATTTTGTCCCAATCTCTCCTACCTGTCATTTCTTCTGATCTTTCTTTTTCTTTGTCTTTTCTTTCTTCTACTTTTTTGTCCTATCCTTCTCTTTTTTCTCTCTTCCTTTATCCTTTCCTCTCCACTCTTTTCATTTCTCTACTCCTTTTCCTCTCTACTGCAGGTATGAAGATGAGATTAATAAGCGAACCACAGCTGAGAATGATTTTGTGATACTGAAAAAGGTAAACTGGGCAATGAAGTTGAACAAATCTAGATTTGTTGTGGGGGTGAGTAGTGGGTGGTGGTGGTGAACTGAGAGAAGGTGGGAATCTGACTAGCTTTTAGTGCTGGATTGGGCCCAGCTGGGCATAATCCAACAACTTTTACTCAAGGGGCAGACCAAGTTCCCATGATGCCATGGAAGCTTCTGGAGTCAATTGGTTGCTCTGCTCTGGTCTCTGGAAAGGATCAGATGATTCTCTATTCTGATCCTTAAATTTCCTTAATGTTCACCTTCTCCTTCATCAGAAAAACCAGGATAAGAATATAAGCGATACACACACACATATAGTAGATATAATCTATCTGTTTATCTGTATACACTCATGTATATATATATATATATATATATATATATATATATATATATA
>JAJPUD010010553.1:38879-58065 GCA_023553655.1 Myrmecobius fasciatus | reverse complement strand
CTTTCTTTCTTTCTTTCTTTCTTTCTTTCTTTCTTTCTTTCTTTCTTTCTTTCTTTCTTTCTTTCTTTCTTTCTTTCTTTCTTTCTTTCTTTCTTTCTTTCTTTCTTTCTTTTGGAGCGTATGACCTAAGAAAAAATGAGGCTGAATATGATTCTTCTAACCTTCTGAAAGTCAATATCTTCATGATTTGGTTTCCTTGTCCATGTTTCCTCTATTATTTTTAGCCATTCTACAATATCCTTCAGACCTGTTAGAGTTGATTTTGCAGTTTGAAAAACTAATAATTTGATGAGTTTTGAGGAAACTAAAAATACATAGGCAAATAAAAAAGTATGTAAGTATCCCCAACAGAATTGAATTATATCTAGATTAAAGTTTTTAGGTTGTTTTTTTGCCTCAACATAGGTAGGGGAGTGGGCAGGCTCCAGGTCAAAAAAAACCCAGCACATATTTCAGGGAAAGCACTAAAATATAAGCAATCCCCTATCCTCCTATCCTCTTAGTGCAGCACCAGACACAGGCATCCTCTATGGGCCTCAAAGCAATATCAGCATAGCACTGAGCAAACAGAGTAAACAGCCAAGGTCTGTGGCCTTTGGCACAGGCCAGCAGAAAAGTAAACACCTTTCCTTAGATCATACCACCTTAGAAAAACTGAAAACTTAAACATCCCCAGAAGTATCTCTGAAAACAGCTGTATAAAACCCCTTAAGCTTGGGACAGTGCATCCTCCACTGCAAACAAAGGCTTACTTTAACAAAGAGATAAAAACCAAATAATAGACTGGAAAATGAGGAAATAACAGAAAAACAATGACTACAGAAAATTACTATGGCTACAAATATCAAAATGCACATTCAGATAAAGCACAACAAAGTCAAAGCTATATCCAAAGCCGTCAAGAAAAATATGAATTTGTCTCAGGCCATAGAAGAGCTCAAAAAATGATTTTAAAAATCACATAAGAGAGGTAGAAGATTTGGGAATAGAAATTAGAGTAGCACAAGAAAATTATGAAGTCAACAATTTGATAAAGAAGATTTTTTAAAAATACTGAAGAGAGCCAACTAATAGGTACAGTGGATAGAGCATCAGCCCTGAAGTCAGGAGGACCTGAGTTCAAATTTGATCTCAGACACTTAACTCTCCCTAGCTTTGTGACCCTAGGCAAGTCACTTAACCCAAATTTCCTCAGCAAAAAAAAAAATACTGAAATAAATTACACCTTAAAAATTAAGGTTAGGCCTCTGATAAAAGAACAACAACAACAACAACAACAACAACAAAAACAATGAGGATAAGAATACCTTAAAAATCAGAACTGGCACAAAGGAAAGAAAATACAAAAATTCACCAAAGAATAAAAAAAAAACTATTTAAAAAGTAAAATTGATCAAATGGAAAAGGAGGTTCAAAAGCTCAATGAAAAAAATAATTCCTTTAAAATTAGAATTGAACAAATAGAAGCTAGTAAATTTATATAAAAAAACAAGAACAAATAAATCAAAACCAAAAAACGTAAAAATTGAAGAAATGCAAAATATATCATTAGTAAAATAAACATGGAAATTAGATCCATGAGAGATAATTTTAAACTTACTGGGCTACTGAAAGCCATGATCAAAAAAGGAGCTTAGATATTATCTTTCAAGAAATTTTCAAGGAAAACTGCCCTCATGTTCTGGAACTAGTAAACAAAATATAAATGGAAAGAATCCATCTATTACTTCCTGAAAGAGCACCCCAAATGAAAATTCCAAGGAATATTATAAGAAATTCCAGAGCTCCCAGGTCAAGGGAAAATATTGCTAGCAGCCTGAAAAAAAATAATTCAAGTATCATGGAGTTACAGTCAGGATATTAAAATATTGGAATTCAAGGTATAATAGTCTGGAGGTCAAAATTGATAGGAGTGCAGGCAAGAATCATCTACCTAGCAAAACTGGGTATAAACTTTTAGAGGAAAATAGATAGTCAATGAAATAAAGGACTTTCTTAATGAAAAGACAGCAGAATAAAAAATTTGATCTTCAAATATGACTCAAAAGAAGCATAAAAAGTTAAACAAGAAAGGGAAATCATAAAGGGCTTAGTAAGGTTAAACTATTTATATTTCTACATGGCAATATGACATTTAACTGTCATAGCAATAAGAACTTTTTCACTGTTAGAACAATTACAAGGAGAATATATAAACAAAGGAACAGATGTAAGTTGAATATGAAGGGATTATATCTGAAAAAAATAAAGTAAAGGGTGAGAAACAGGAATATATTGGGAGAAAGGGAAAGGGAGAGATAAAATGGTGTAAATTATCTCACAAAAGAGAGAGAATAAAACTTGCACAATGGAAAAAGGAGGAGGTGAGTGAATCTTATTCTTATCCAAATTGGCTCAAAGTGGGAATAACACATACACTCAATTGAGTAGAAATCTCTCTTATCCTACAGAAAAGGAGGAGAGGAATTGGATGGGGAGTGATAGAAGAAAGAAATTATTGGAGAGAGGGTAATCAGAAGGAAAACACTTTTGAGATGGAACAGGGTAAAAATAGAAAATAGGATAAATAGGATATAGGATTGAGGGAACTAGAGTTAGCAAAATTAACTGTGAAAAAAAAATTGAAGCATGTTTCTCTGATAAAGGCCTCATTTCTCAAACATAGAGAATTGAGTCAAATGTATAAAAGTAAATTCTATTATCCAGGTGATAAATGATCAAAAGATATGAAGTTTCAATTAAAGCTATCTACAACTGTATTGGAAAATGCTCTAATACATTATTGATTGAAGAAATGTGAATTAAAATGATTCTGAGGTACTATTTCCCATCTATTAGATTAGCTAATAGACGACAAAAGGAAAATGACAAATTATGGAGGGGATGTGAGAAAAATGAGACATTAATGTATTGTTGGTGGAGTTGTGAATTAATTCATCCATTCTGTAGAGAAATTTACAACTATGCTGAAAGGACTATAAATTTATGCATAACTTTTGCTCTAACAATACCATTAATTACTCTGTATCCTAAAAGAGATTAAACAAAAAGATAACGAAAAAAGATCTATATTTACAAAAATATTTATAGTAGCTCTTTTCTGGTAATAAAGAATTAGAAATCAAGGGGCTGCCCCCCCAATTGAGGAATAGTTGAACAAATTGTGTTATGTGAGTATGATAGAATACTACTGTGCTGTAAGATATGATGAGTCAGATCTCTCAGAAAAATGTGGAAGGATTTCCCTGAGTGATGCAAATCGAAATTATACTGTTTACAAAGAAACAGCAATATTTTAAGATGATCAGCTGTGAATTGCTTAGCTATTCTCAGCAATATAATAATTCAAAACAACTCTTAATGACTTTTGAAAAATATTAGCCATCCACAGAGAAAGAACTGATGGTGTCTGAATATAGATTAAGACCTATTTTTTTTAACTTCATTTTTATTGACTTTATTTTGACCGTTCTACTTTACATGACTATTATGGGAATATTTTACAGCATGACTTCACATATATAACCTATGTCAAATTGCTTGCCTTTTAAAAAAAAAATTATTTTATTGGGGAGAATAGGAAAAAAAAATCCTTGTGATTCAGTAGAAGTATTCATAGAGTTGGGAGGAGGGATCAAAAGCATATTCCCGGGATTAAGCTAGGGATAGCATTTCCTTAAGGGATTTTGCATTGTCGAAGATATACAAGCAGAAGTGGGTGGGTCTTTTTGAGTTAAAATGGGGTGTTCAGCTACTGATGGTGGAAGAGTCCCGTGCCTCACAATCCTGGAGAGTTGGGGAGCGATGGTGTACCAGAGGACCAAGAGTGCAAAAGCAAAGCTTACTGCAAGGTACTGTTTTGTCTTCCAGAGAGATGTCTGCATGCAGACCCTTGCGGAAGTCAAGATAAGCTGCATTTGCAGTTGTTCCTCCCCCCCCCAACCCGGGACCCAGCACCTACCTTTTAATGAAGAGTAGTTGCAACTTAGGCATTCCTGATGCTTTTTTACAAATTGAAGTTTTTTTTTTTGTTGTTGTTGTTGTTTTTGTTTTTGTTTTTTTTTTTTACATCTGTACTGAGCGAGAGAGGGAAGAATGCACTTTGTGCCTAATAGGGATCCCAGCCACCCTCCCCCTACTTGCCACAGAGTAGGTGTCCCCAAAATTGCTTGCCTTTTTAATGAGGGGTGTGGTAGGAATGTAGGAAGAGAATTTGTAACTCAATGTTTTTAAAATGAATGTTAAAATTATTGTTTATATATATATATTTCCAGTATCAAGACCCAAGAGAAGTCTACAAGAGTAAAACAGGAAAACAAAATGAATTCAATGGGGCTGAACAGTTTATATCACTACATGGAAAGATGACACTTGTAAATCATTTTTTGTTTCTTTTGTTTTAGCTTATTTATTTTAATATACATTACTTTATGAATTATGTTAGGAGAGAACAATCATAGCAAATGGGAAAAACCATGGGAGGTATAAAATAAATAGAAAAAAGAAGTGAACATAGCATGTGATGATTTACATTCATTCTCTTTATTTCTTTGTCTAGTTGCAGATGACAACTGTCCAAAGTTTATTAGGATTGCTTTGGATCACTGAACTCTTGAGAAGAACCAAGCCTTTCATAATTGATCATACACATTTTTGCTATTATTTTCTACAATGTATTCCTGGTTCTGCTTGTTTTGCTCAGCATCAATTCGTATAAATCTTTCTGGGTCTTTCTATAATCATCTTGTTCATCATTTTTTATAGAACAATAATATTACCTTCATGTACCACAACTTGTTCAGCCATTCCCCAATTGATGGGGATGCACTTCTTTTTCAATTCTTTGTTACCACAAAAAGAGCTGCTACGAACATTTTTGCATGTGACGTGAGTCCTTTTCTTTCCTTTATCATTTTCTTGAGATACAGATCCAGTAGTGGCGCTGCTTGGTCAAAGGGTATGCACAATTTTTAGCCCTTTGGACATAGTTCCAGATTGCTTTCCAGAATGCATAGTGTCCTAGTTTTCCCACATCCTCTCCAACATTTATCATTATCCTTTCTTGTTATCTTAGCCAACCTAAGAGGTGTGAGGTGGTACTTCAGAGTTGTTTTAATTTCCATTTCCCTAATCAATAGTGATTTGGAGCATTTTTTCATATAATTATAAATGATTTTAATTTCATCATCTGAAAATTGTCTGTTCATATCCTTTGACCATTTATCACTTGGGGGAATAATTTGATTCTTTTAAATTTAACACAGTTCTTTATATATGTTAGAAATGACATCTTTATCAGAAATACTGATTGTAAAGATTTTTTTCCAGCTTTGTACTTCCCTTTTAATCTTGTTTCTTTTTTTTGTGTGTATGCAAAACCTTTTTTAATTTAATGTAATCAGAGTTGTTCATTTTGCCTTTCTTAATGTTTGGTCATAATTTCCTCCCTTCCCAAAGATCTGATAGGTAAATTATCATTTTTTCTAATTTATTTATGGTATCATCCTTTATGCCCAATCAGCTATCCATTTTGACCTTATTTTGGTATGGGCATAAAATGAATTTAAGAGAATGACATAAAAGTATAATTAAGGGATGGTAAGGAGGAGCAAACTGGGTGCAGAAGGAAAGGAAAGGAAGAATGGGGTAAAATTTCCCATGAAGAGGTATGAAAAATCTAATGTAGTTTAGAGAAAGATGAGAGAGTGAGCAATGGGCATCAATTGTATATTACTTTCATCAGCATTGGCTCAGAGGGAAGAAAATATATAATTGATTTAATATAGAAATCTATCTTATCAGACAGGAAAGTAGCATGGGGAGGAAGGATTGACAGAAGATAAGGCAGAGTAAGGAAGGTAGGAGAATGAAGAAAAATATTGTTATGGAGGGAAAAGGTAAAAGAGGTTGAAAAAAAGAGAGAGGACAAACAATAGGAAAGATAGGATATAGGGAAATACACAACTGGTAATCATAATTGTGAATGTGAATGGAATGAACTTTCCCATAAAACAGAAGTGTATAATAGAGTAGATTAAAAAAAAAGCAATCCTACAAAATGTTTACAAGAAATACACTTGAAGCAAAGAGACACACATAGACTAAAGGTAAGGAGCTAGAACTGAATTGTGCTTCACCTGAAGTTTAAAAAAAAAGCAGAGATAGAAAATATGATCTCAGAAAAAGCAAAAACAACATTGGACTTAATTAAAAGAGATATGGAAGAAAAACAATATCTTACTAAAAGGTGCCACAAACTAGGGCTTCTTAAACATTTTCCACTTGTGACTCCTTTTCACCCAATAAATTTTTATGTGAGCCTGGATTTATAGGTATATACAATAGGTTTACAAATTAAACAATTACTACTAATAAGTAATAATATTGTGACCCCCACATTCAGTTAAAAGACCCCATGTTGGGTTACAAACCACAATTTTAGAATCTTGGCCATAAATAGTGAAATAATATCAATACTTTATATATATATATATATATATATATATATATGCAGCAAGTGGTATAGAATCCAAATTCTAAAAGAGAAGCTAAGTAATCAAGATTATAAAGAAAGCAGAAAAATAGGAAGTGATCTTTATAGTTTGTCTCTCAAAAAGTAATCATTTCTCAAATATATATAGAACTGAATCAAATTTATAAGAATAGAGGCCATTCCAAATAGCCTATAAATTATCTAGAATTGAATAGAAAACTTAAATAAACCTATTTAAAAAAAAACAAGAAATTGAACAAGGCATTAATGAACTGTCTTGGAAAAAATCCCCAGGGTCAGATGAATTCCTGTGTTCTATTGAATGTATAAAGAACAATTGATTCCAATACCATATAAACTATTTGGATTAACAGGCAAAGAAGGAATACTAGCAAACTCCTTTTATGACACAAATATGGTCCTGATACCTCAACCAGAAAAAGCTAAAACAGAGAAAAAAAATTAAAGGCCAATTTTCTCAAAGAATATTGATGAAAAATTTTGAACAAAATACTAGTAAAGTGATTATAGCAATATATCACAAATATTATAGACTTTGACCAGGTGGTATTTCACTAGTAATGCAGAGTTGTTTCAATAGTAGGAAAACTATCAATATAAGTGACCGTATGAATAAGAAAAACAGCAGAAATTGCATGATTATCTCAATAGATGCTGGAAAAGCATTTGACAAAATGCCACATCCATCCCTATTACTTGAGACCATAAGAACAGAAGGAGTGATTCTTGAAATTAGAAGTAGTATCTATTTAAAACCATCAATAACCATTATCTGTAATGAGGATAAAGTAGAAACCTTCTCAGTGAGATCAGGGGAAAACAAGGATGCCCATTAGTAACAGAGGAATTAGGATAAACAATGAGGAAACAAAACTATCATTTGTTTCAGATGATATGATTGTATAATTATAGAACCTAGAACATCAATTAAAATTATTTGAAATGAATAACAGTTTTAGCAAAATTGTAGGATATAAGATAAACCCAGATAAATCATCAGCATTTCTTTATATGACCAACAAAGCCCAGAAGCAAGAAATAGGAAGAGAAATGTCATTTAATATAACTGCAAACAATATAAAATACTTAGGAGTTTATCTGCCAAGACAAACTAGAACTATATGAATACAATTACAAAAAAAATTTTTCAGGCAAATAAAGTCATATCTAAACAACTGAAAAATTATCAATTGCTAATATTGACTGAACCAATATAATAAAAATGAGTTTTGCGAAAACTAATTTACTTATTCGGGGCCACACCAATTATATTACCAAAAAAAATCAGTGTTGGATGGAATTGGAAAAAATAATAGAATTTATCTGGAAGAACAAAAAGGTCAAAAATAGCAAGGGAATTAATGGGGAAAAAAAGTAAGGTGGTGTAGCAATACCAGATCTCAAACTATATTATAAAGCAGTAATCATCAAAATGTGTATGGCTAAGAAATAGAGTGGTGAGTCAGTCTAATAGATTTGATACAGAAGACACAGTAGTCCATGATCATAGTAACCTAGTATTTGATAAACCCAAATATACCAGATTTTGGGATAAGAATTCAGTATTTGACCAAAACTGCTAGGAAAATGGAAAACATTAAACAACATTTCACACTACCTATCAACATAAGGTCAAAATGAGTGCATTATTTAGACATAAACAAATTAGAAAAACAAAGAATAGTCTACCTGTCAGATCTATGGAGAGGGGAAGAATTTATTACCAAAAAAAGAGATAGAACTACAAAATGCAGAATGGAAATTTGATTATATTAAATTAAAAAAAAACTTTTATTTGAACAAAAACAATGTAATTAAAATTAGAAGGAAAGGAAAAAAAAACTGGAAAAATGTTTACAGCAAATGTCTTTGATAAAAGTCTCATTTCTTGAATATATAGAGAACTGATTCAAATTTAAAAGAATACAAATTTAAAAATGGTCAGAGAATATGAATAGGTAGTTTTTAGACTAAGAAATCAAAGCATATGAACTTGTCTAAATCACTTTTGATTAGAGAAGTGCAACTTAGCACCACTTTGAAGTATCACCTCACATCTATCAGATTTGCTAATATAACAAAAAAGGAAGGGGATAAATGTTGAAGAGATTATGGGAAAATTGGGACACTAATGCACTGTTGGTAGAGTTGTGAACTCCATTCTGGAGATAAATCTAGAACTTTATCCAAAGAGCAAACAACCTGTGCATAACCTTTGCTCGGGAAGTACCACTACTTGGTCTGTTTCCCAAAGCAATCATAAATACAGGGAAAAGGAGCTACATGTACAAAAATGTCAATAGGAGCTCTTTTTGTGGTAGCAAAATATTGAAATGAATGGGGTGCCTATCATTTGGGAATGGCTGAGAAAGCTGTGATAAATGAATGTAGTAGTATATTGTGCAATAAGAAATGAAGAACAGACAAGATTCAGAAAATTCTGGAAAGAATTGTAAGAACCAATGCAAAGTGAAATGAGCAGAATCAGAAAAACATCATATACATTATCAAGAATAGTGTTACAATCAACTATGAATGACTCAACTCTTGTCAACAACACAATGATTCAAGAGAAGTAGAAAGGATTCAGGAAGAAAAATGCTTTCTATATCCAAATAAAGAGAACTGATGGACTCTGAATACAGATGAAAGCATAGTTTTTTTCACTTTATTATTTGTGGTTTTTTTTTTCTTTAGATCTGTTTGTTCTTTCACAACTGTTACTGATATGTATATATGTTTTACATGATAGCACATATACAATCTATACTAAATTCTCTACCATTTTTAGAAAGGGGTAAGGGAAGGTGGCAGGGAGAAAAAACTGCATCTCAAAATCTTGTAAAATGAATACTAAAAATTGCCTTGACATGAAATTGGGGGGAAATTAGGTACTAATAATGTTTTTTTTTAAATTCTCTAGTAAAATTTGATAACAATCACAGAATTTATATAGCACTTTAACAATTTCAAAGTTTTTTATGCATGTTTTCTCATTTGAGTCAAACAATAATCCTTTGAAGGAGGTGCAATTATTGTATTTATTTTGTAGATAAGGAAACTGAGCCTGGGAGAGTTTACATGATTTAGCTAGAATTAAGTGTTAGAGGGAGGATTTGACAGCAGGTCTTCTAGACCGGCACTGTACTCTCTCTGCCAACTCTCTGACTCTTTCTAAGAAGAAAGAGAACATTCTTAGTTGAATGGGTCAAATCAGGATTCAGGAAGAAAAACTATTATCTAAAATTAAACTGAAAGGAAAATGAGATTTTCATGATTCACTGATGTGGGGTGGAGGATCTTTAAACATATCCACAAAGATAAGAGAGGTCTGAGCGAGACTCGGTCCTCTTTGATTAGAATGTCTTTACATACATGAAAAGTGATGTAAAATAACTATGCAAGTAATTTGGAATCATATTGTTGAAGACCTCAAATGCTAGTTTACAGAGCTTGCATTTTCTCCTGGAGACAGTCTGTACCTATTGAATATTTTTGCCAGTAAGGTGACATAGTCAGTCCTGTACCTTGAGCAGACCATTTTAGGAATTGTCTGAAATATGTCAGAGAGGAGAAAAGCTGTTAAAAAGCAGCTAAAATAGATGAGAAACAGTCTTTTCCTTCTGTAAATCTCTTAGTCTATGAGCATGGAATTAGTGAAACCAGAGAGGTAAGATGAATATGGGTTTGAAACCCATTTTGGAGACAGAATTGTCGCAATTTGTCAGCTGCTTGATTGGATATGGGAACTAGAGAAAAGAATGTCAAAAAAGATTCTAATATTTTGAGCCTGGGGAAGGAGGAGATAGGTTTCATCCCAATAGAAAGAACACATGGGTGACTTTGTATAAAGAACTTCATCACTGTTCATGTGAGGATTTCTATTCAACTTTGTATTCATCACATTTGACATTTCTCTCACATAGTGAATTTTATTACATTTTCAAACCACAGTTAATTCAAATATACTCTAATTGATGGTTATTCACTTTTGATTTTAATTCTTTATGATCATAAAAAAATATTGCTATAATTATGTGGTTGTATATGGAGACTACCTTCTTATAAATGACTTCCTCAGGATATAAACTAAGAAGCAGAATCCTGGGGTGTGAACATTTTAGCTAATTTACATGCATACTGCCAAACTACTTTCCAAAATGGTTAGATTGATTTACAGCTTCTTCATCAATGCATTAGTATGCCCAACCTATCCCTACCCTCCACAAACCTTTTTGTTTTTTGTCATCTTTGCCAATTTTTATGATGTGAGATGGAACATCCTGGTTGCTTTAATTTGTATTTCTTTTATTATTAGTGATTTAGAGCATTCTTTAATAGGGCTATAATAATTTGTAATTCTTATTTTGAGAACTGTTTATTTAAATCATGTAGCCTTTTATCTATTGAGGGATACCTTTGATCAAACATATATACAAATATGTCTATTTGTATTCGCATATATTAAAGAAGAAAATGACAAACCATTCCAATATCTGTACCAAGAAAAACCCAAATGGACATGACTTTAATGACTGAAAATTCCCTAGATACATATAGGGAATTAATAAAAATAAAATAGATATCTTGAATTATAAGAAGCTGAAAATTTTCTGTATAGACAAAATTAATGTATCTAGAATAAATACATACACTAATATGTATGTGTTTGTGTGTATATATTGTATATCTAATATATACATATATGTACATATATAATATTATGTTATCTAGGATGTATAAGTATATATTTTGTGTACATTTGCAAATAAATTATATTTCTAGCTCCCCTATTTATGCTATAGTAAATGTGATAAATTAAATATAAATGAAAATAAATAAATAAGTAGAACTATTATATATTAAAATATAAAACATATATATAAATGTTTATAAGGTGATTAAAGAGAAGACATAGACTTAATGATATTCAGTGGGTAGATGGGTAGAAAGAAATTTCTAGATTAGATGTGACCCAAATTTGTTTGTACATGGAAAAGAAATAGTTAAAAGAGAAAGAAAGATTAAAGGGAAAAGAGAGATGGAATGATATTGATGATTCTGTGATCATATGAGAGATGGAAAAAAGTCCTAGAGACAGAAGAGGATAAGAAGAAAGGTATAAGTGAAAAGCATTGGCAAAAGAAAAAGGTGATTTCCTTTTATTAGATGGCATAGAAAAAAGAGATAAAGGGTAATGGGAGAGTCCTGTTATTATAGATAGGCACATATGGCATATTGTTCCCCTCCTCTATCCATTAACTTTTAATCTCTTTGAGGGCTGAGACTTTTCTTTTTCACTTTTGTATTCCCAGCACTTAGAACAATGCTTGGAACATAATAGGAAGTTAGTAAATGTTTTTTGATTGACTATTTTGTATATATTAAACAGCTATTACACACTAAGCACTGGATCTGGAAAATCAAAATTTTTGTTTCACTTCACTTTTTAAAAAAATTTAGATAGTATTTTATTTTTCCAAATACATGTAAAGATAGTTTTCAACATTCATTTTTGTATGATTTTGCGTTCCAATTTTTTCTCCCTTCCTTCTTTACCTCATACTTCCCCAAACACAGCAAGCAATCTGATATAGGTTAAATATGTGCAATTCTTTTAATCATATTTCCATATTTATCATGTTGTGCAAGAAAAACACATCAAAAGAGAAAAAAAACACAAGAACGAAAACAAACAAAAAAGTGAAAATAATATGCTTTGATACACATTCAGTCTCTATAGTTCTCATTCTGGATGTGGATGGCCCTTTCTATTACAAGTCTATTGTAAGTACCTTGAATCACCACATTTTTGAGAAGAGTCAAGTCCATCATAGTAGTTCATCACATAATGTTACTGTGTACAGTGTTCTATTGATTTTGCATACTTTACTCAGTATCAATTTATGCAAGTCTTCATTTCTTATAGAAAAATAATACTCCATTTCATTCATATACTATAATGAGAAATCAAATTCTAAGAATGAAATCACCCCAACTCTCAGTGGGATTATGTACTAATGAGGAAATATTGCTGTTGTTATTGTTGAGTAGTTTCAATGATGTCTCCCTCTTCACAACTTTATATGGGATTTTCATAGCAAAGACGACTAGAGTCTTTTGCAATTTCTTCCTCAATCTCATTTTACAGATGAAGAAACCAAGGGAAACAGGGTTAAGTGATTTGCCTAAAATCATATCTAATAGCTGTCTGAGGTCAGAATTTAATTCAGGAAGATGAATCTTCCTGACCCTAGGCCCTACACGCTATCTATTGTGCCACTTAGCTGTTCCACATAAAGTATATACAGCATAAATATAAATTTAATAAATGCAAAAATACACATATTATTTAAACACAAGTTATTTAAGAATCGAGGATACTAGGACAAGGGAAGGATTCTTTCTGATAATATTGACTGAACTGCATTCTCAAGTAAAAGAAAGATATTGAACCTATGAAGGGCATGCCATAGGGCAAGAGCAAAGCCCTAGAGTATGGAGCTGATATGTAGTAGAAAAACCGAGAGAAGACCAATTTTTCAAGAACATGGTGGCGTTTATAATCTGATAATAATCAAAATACATTCATCTTTATTAGTGGTTTTCTTGTCTTTTGTGTATTTTTTTACCTTTTTTCTTTCTTTTTTTTTAATTGAAGCTTTTATTTTCAAAACATATGCAAAGATAATTTTTCACCAGTGAAACTTGCCAAACCTTGTGTTCCAATTTTCGCTCCCTTCTCCCCACTGTCCCCCCAGATGGCAAGTAATCTAATATATGTTAAACATGGTAAAATATATGTAAATTGAATATAGACATACATATTTATACAATTATCTTGCTAAACAAGAGAAAATCTGATTAAAAAGGAAGAAAAATGAGAAAGAAAATAAAATTCAAGTAAACAACAACAAAAGAAGTGAAAATGCGATGTTGTGATCCACACTCAGTTCCTACAGTCCTCTCTCTCTGGGTATAGATGGCTCTCATCATTATAAGATCATTGGAACTATCCTGAATCATCTCATTGAGAAGAGCCATGTCGATTAGAATTGATCAGCATATAAACTTGCTATTGCCGTGTAAAATGACCTCCTAGTTCTTCTCATTTCACTTAGTACCAGTTCTTCTAAGTCTCTCTAGGTCTCTATGAAATCATTCTGCTGATCATTTCTTATAGTACAATAATATTCCATAACATTCATATACCATAACTTATTCAGCCATTTTTCCAACTGATGGGCATCCACTTGGTTTCCAGTTTCTTGCCTATAAAAAGGACTGCCACAAACATTTTTGGCTATGTGGGTCCCTTTCCCTCTTTTAAGATTTCTTTGGGATATAAGTCTAGTAGAAATATTGATGAATAAAAAGGTATGTAGAGTTTGATAGCCCTTTGAGCATAATTCCAAATTGCTCTCCAGAATGGTTGGATCAGTTCACAATTCCACCAACAATGTATTAGTGTCTCAGTATTCTCACATTTCCTCCAACATTCATCATTACTTTTTTCCTGTCATCTTAGCCAATCTGAGAAGTGTGTAGTAGTAACTTAAGAATTGTTTTAATTTGATTTTCTCTGATTGATAGTGATTTAAACCACCTTTTCATATGACTAAAGATGGTTTTAATTTCTTCATCTCAAAATTTTTCATATCCTTGACCACTTATCAATTGAAGAATGGCTTGAATTCTTATGAATTTAAGTCAATTCTCTATGTATAAGGCCTTTACCATAACCCTTGAATGTAAAAAATATTTTCACAATTTATTGCTTCTCTTCTAATCTTGTTTGTATTATATTTGTTTATACAAAAACTTTTTAACTTAAATATAATTGAAATTATTTATTTTGTGTTCAATAATGAGCTTCACTTTTTCTTTGGTCACAAATTCCTGCCTTCTCCATAGATCTGAGATGTAAATTATCCTATATTCTTCTAATTTGTTTGTAACATCATTTTTATGTCTAAATCATGAACTCATTTCGATCTTATTTTGATATAGGGTGTTAGGTGTAGGTCAATGCCTAGATTCTGCCATAATAATTTCCAATTTTCCCAACAGCTTTTGTCAAATAGTAAGTTCTTATCCCAAAAGCTGGGGTCTTTGGATTCGTCAAACACTAGATTACTATAGTCATTGACTATTTTGTCCTGTTAACCTAGCCTGTTCCACTGATTGATACTCTATTTCTTAGCCATTACCAAATGATTTTGATGATTGCTGCTTTGTAATACAGTTTTAGGTCTGGCAGAGCTGGGCCACATTCATTGGCATTTTTTTTTCATTAATTCCCTTGAAATTCTTGATTTTTTTGTTCTTCCAGATGAACTTTGTTGTTATTTTTTCTAGATCTGTAAAATAATTTCTTGGGAGTTTGATTGGTATGGCACTAAATAAGTAAATTAATCTAGAAAGTATTGTCATTTTTATTATATTCACTCAGTTTACCCATGAACACTTAATATTTGTCCAATTGATTAGGTCTGACTTCATTTGTGTAGAAAATGTTTTGTAGTTTTGTTCATATTTGCCTTGGCATAGAGACTACCAAATATTTTATATCATCTGCAGTTGTTTTAAATTGAATGTCTCTTTGTAAATCTTGCTGGTGGAGTTTGTTGGTAATATGTAAAAATGCTGATGATATATGTGGATTTATTTTATGTCCTCCAACTTTGCTAAAGTTGTGAATTTTTTAGTAGTTTTTTAGAGGATTTTTCAGGGTTCTCTAAGTATAGCATCATATCATCTGCAAAGAGTGATAATTTAGTTTGCTCATTACCTACTCTAATTTCTTTAATCTCTTTTTCTTCTCTTATTGCCAAAGCTGACATTTCTAATATGATATTGAATAGTAATGGTGATAGTGGACAACCTTGTTTCACCCCTCATATTATTGGGAATGGTTTTAGTTTGTCGCCATTACATATGATGCTTGCTGATGATTTTAGATAAATACTACTGATCATTTTAAGGAAAATTCCATTTATTCTTATAGTCACTAGTGTTTTTAATAAGGATGGATGTTTAATTTTATCAAATGCTTTTTCTGCATCTATTGATATAGTCATAGGATTTTTGTTAGTTTGGTTATTGATATAGTCAATTATGCTAATAGTTTTCCCAACATTGAACCAGCCTTGCATCCGTGGTACAAATCATACTTGGGGAATTTATTATCCTAGGGATGACTTTCTGTAATCTCTGTGCTAATATTTTATTTAAGATATTTTCATCAATATTCATTGAATTAGTCTATAATTTTCTTTCTGTGTTTTCACCCTACCTGGTTTAGGTATCAGCATCCTATTTGTGTCATAAAAGGAATTTGGCATGCTTTCTTTCCCTACTTTTTCAAATAGTTTGTACAGTACTGGAATTAATTGTTCTTTAAATGTTTGGTAGAATTCACAAGTAATTCCATCTGGCTCTGGAGATTTTTTTCTTAGGGAATTGATTAATAGCTTCTTCTATTTCTTTTTCTAAAATGGGATTACTTAAGTAATTTATTTCCTCTTCTGTTAATATGGGCAATCTCTATTTTTGTAGGCGGTTCTCCATTTCACTTAGAATATCAAATTTATTGACACATGGGTGGGCAAAAGAGCTCCGAATTATTGCTCTAATTTCCTCTTCATTGGTGGAAAGTTCTCCCTTTCCATTTTTGAGACTAACAATTTTATTTTCTTTTTTACTATTCCTAATCAAATTAATTAAATGTTTACCTATTTTGTTGATTTTTTCATAAAATAAACTCATAGTATTATTTATTAATCAATAGTTTTATTACCTTCAATTGTATTTATCTCCCCTTTTTTCAGAATTAAAAATTTGGTATTTCATTGGGGGGTTAATTTGTCCTTTTCCTAGCTTTTTTAGTTTCAAGACCATTTATTTGTGCAGAAAGTGTTTTGCAGTTGAGTTCATATAGGTCTCGACTTTGCCTTGGCAGATAAATTACCAAATATTTTATATTATCTACAGTTATTTTAAATGGAATGTCTCTTTGTAAATCTTGCTGCTGCACTTAGTTGGTAATACATAAAAATGCTGATGATTTCTGTGGATTTGTTCTATATCCTCCAACTTTGCTAAAGTTGTGATTTTATTCTAGTAGTTTTTGATTGATCTTCTCTTCCTTTATTTTCTTTATTGTTTTTTAATTAAAACTTTTTATTTGCAAAACATATGTATGGGTAATTTTTCAACATTGACCCTTGCAAAGCTTTCTGTTATAAATTTTCCCCCCTAGTCTCCATCCCTCCCCTAGATAGCAGGAAGTCTGCCACATGTTAATTATGTCAAAATACTTGACATTGACTGTTAAATTAACTAAATCTGTATTTCCTGCCATCTTATTTACCCAAAGTTATATTTTCTCTTTCCTTTCCACTTTCTCCTTGCCCCCCCACAGTATTTTGTTTTTGATGACCATTTTGGGGTTTCTTTCAGGAAATGATTGGTGGATTCTTTTTACCTTCTTATTCTAGGACATCAGGGCAGTTTTCTTTGATGATTTCTTGAAAGACAAACTAAACTCTTTTTTCAGCATGAAGTCTGTTCTTCTCTGTCTCCATAATTGCTATTTAGAGTCAGAGGTCTTTTTGACTTTTTTTGCTCATTTTTAAAGCTCTGCTCTTAGGACAAAGGATAGAGTTTCCCAAGCTTCCTCTAGAGGCAAAAACAGCTTCACACTGCCCTGGGGCTAGTGCTGCTGGCTTCCTTTTTTGTGCTGGGTGGGCATGGCTAAGTTCTGCTTGTTATGCTGGTGTTCATAGGGTTTCTATTTATTATATGTGAATGCATTGGAGGTCTCATAGCTAATATGAGTGGTTTTCTTATTGCTGAATTAAAATAATTGTGTGTTATTTAGTTTATCAGGTAAAGGAACCTATTTTAAAGGTTTAAAGTTAGACTTAATTATTTATGATTCTTTCCTCTATAAATTAAACAGAAATTCATTAGTCACATACTGTATATAAAGAGGGAGATACAAAGATGAATATGATCTGGCTCCTGCCTGAAGGAGCTAACAATTTAGCAGGTAGAATAAGACAAATAATTTGAAAAATTCCCAAGATAGACCTTTATAGTCATTCATTTCCTGCTCTTCACATAATAGGTACCTAGTGTTATTACATTTTTACATGAGATTCTTGGTGTGGGGGGTGAATCATTAAATCAATATGTTAATGTGACAGCCTTTTCAAAATGAGGAATGCCATTACATTTTCAATTAGAGCAACAGAGAAGCAAAGAGTGACAGAGGGGATGGTACAATGAATGAAGGGAAAAGATAAAGAGCTGTGGATGATTATGTAATCTTTCTTGTTCTTTTATTTACTTATTGTTTGCTATTTGAGAATCTTAGAATTCTTTTCCAGTAGAAAATAATAATGATATTATTAATAATAAAATAATGATAATAACAACTCCTTCTAGAATGGCTTCAGGTTTACAAAGTATTTTTCTCACAACAGTCAATATGGTAGATAGGACAAGAGTTATTATTCTCCTTTCAAAATGGGGAAAATGAAACTTGGGGGATTGAAATGATTATTTGGTCTGGCCCTGCCAAAGCAACCATGGGCAATGATGAGCTAAAATGTAAGTACAAGAATCTTTCACTGCTTGAGTTCTATAAATTGATAATTTTGCATGGCCGAGGAATGATATTATATAATGGTCCCTGGTGGACAAATGGTTTCCCTATCCCTAATATAAAAAATGGCAAAGCTGTTTGAAGAATTTAAAGTTACATGTAGACTTAAATTATTGTTATAGTTGTATTTTTCAGTTGTGTTATCCCCACAAAAAATGTAAGTTCCTTGGGGACAAGGACTGTCTTTCTTTTTTTTTTTTTAATTTTTTATTTTATTTGCATAACATATGTGTGGGTAATTCTTCAACAATAACCCTTACATAGCTTTCCGTTACAAATTTTCCCCCCAACTCCCCACCCCTCCCCTAGATGGCAGGATATCCACTACATGTTAATTATGTTAAAATATTGGCAAATCGAATATATGTATACATATTTCCAAACTTATCATTGGTGTGCAAGAAAAATCTTATCTACACAAACGATATATCAGATAAAGGAAACACAATGTAAGCAAACATCAATCAAGGAGTATGAGAATGTTATGTTGTGGTCCACATTTCGCATCCCTCTCTCTGGGTGTATATGGCTTTCTTCAGTGAACAATTGGAGGTGGTTTGAAACATTTCATTGTTGAAGAGAGCCATGTCCATCAGAATTGATCAAAGGACTGTCTTTCTTTTGTTTTTTTGTATTGTCTCCCTACCTTCTAGTATAGTGCTGTGTATGTGTGTGTATGTATGTATATATGAGTAGTTGTTGATTTATCAATTAGTAGTATCCAATTTTTTGATTTGCCATTTCCTTCTCCAGCTAATTTTATACATGGGGAAATGAAGGCAAACAACGTTAAGTGACTGGCCCAAGATCACAGTGAGCATCTGAGGTTCTTCTGGCTCTAGGGCCTGTACTCTATCTACTGTGACAATGAGATAGATATATAGATAGATAAACATATATGTATATACACACTATATATACATCTATACACTTACATATATAGTTATATAACAGGTACTTTATAAATGCTTCTTGAATTTGAGAATAAATTATGTATATAT